>JABXWE010001027.1:0-88160 GCA_014611495.1 Limonius californicus
AAACAAAAAAAAAACGAATTATAAAAGGTACAGAAAGAAACGAATGCAAGAAAAGTAAAAAAATATCACAAAAGTACGGAAATTGACGTTATTTGAATGCATGTATGTCTAGATCGTTTTTTTAAATACCGTGTGACCTGTATAAAATAATTTAATATGCAATTTGGTTTGCCTATTATCAGGTACTTCTTAAAGAATCTTTAAGAGGCTCTATTTTCTAAAGGAAACACTTTTGACCACACATTAATTAACAAAAGTTGTTTGCTTTGTTGTGTTTTGCAAGCCCTAGAAGTTATTCCCTACAATTCATTAACAACCTGTATAAACACGCCTGTAAAGATTTAGTAACATTTTACATCAAAAAGAAACAAAACATAATAAATTCCATATATACAACAAAGGATGTATAATCTTCGTAGATGAAAACAAAACAGATTGGAAAGGGCTTAAAACTTGCAATGTACCGCAGTCTATTTTCTTCTTTGTTAACGTGAAATTTAACTAAATCTTCTTATAGGCGTGTTTATATTTCCATTGGTATAATGGAACAAAATGAGAATGAAGATATTAGTTTTCCTTTTAAATTCTGAACGTTTGAGTGTTTAACCTAAAATTTACAGCGAAGAAAATATTTCAAGCCAACATGATACCACATTTCATTGCTTGTTTCTGCCACGTCGCGTTGTGTTCTTAATTTTTAAGTTTAAGATTCACCCTTGTCAACCGAAACCAACGAAATACTTCTACTTGATGGGTACTTCGCAATCATCCAACATTTCCCGATGATTTTTGAGTATGTCCAATACAAATACTTTTACATAAATATATTTGTAGGCATTGCTTTGTTTTTTTTTATACAAATGTATATATCCCTGGTTTCGGGGGAAAAACGGGATAAGTACTTTTTTGGTTAAAATGAGTTAACTCCATTTACCGACAGTGATTTTCATGAGCTATATTATGGACGAAACGGGATAAGTCGAACGAGGTTTTACAGTATTTTTATTTCAATGCGCATTTAGAGGTATCTTGTTCAGAAGCCTGAGAGATGTACCAGAATGGATAAGTGGAGTTATCTCATTTGGTACAGCAATCTACATTTCATTATGCTCACTTATCGCGTTTGGCACATTGTTAGTTTTACATTCTTCAGTGTGTTCTGACAAGTTTGATTATTTTTTAATTTTACAATGGAGTCAAGAGGCAAAAGAATGGTTACCATGTGTAACGAGATTATGAAGATAATGGGAATGGTAAGCACAAACTAATAATAACTAAACAATTAATATAAAATTTTAGCATTTTAATAAATATTATTCTAACTTCAAAATTTTCTTCTAAATTCTGATTCGAGTTTGCCTATTCTAGAGGCATACAAGCATGTATTTGATGGTCTGGATAGTGATAATGATGAAGAATATTTACCTTCTGAAACAGAATTAGATAGAATAAATAGAAGCAGATATGATATGCCAACGAAATCATCTAATGTCGAGAATGAGCACTCTGTTGAAGAGCCAAATCATGTAGAAACTTTTTCCGGTACTCTAAAAAGTCTAGAAAACCAAAGAAAAAAAAATTAAAAAGAAAGAAGAATATACAACTGAATCAGGAAAAAATAAGAAAAGTCGAAAATGCCAACTTTTGGGCCTGTGTAGAACTAAATGCATTGGAAGATTCAGTAACGAGGATAGGCAGCAGATATTTAATGAATATTGGGGAGCCGGTTTTCATGAAAAACGTGTACCTTTCGTTAGCATTTTAATATCTAAAGCAAGAAAAGTACTTCAAAACAAAAAGTAGCTGGTAAAAAAACCAAAATAGAGATTTTACCCAACAATACAGTCTAACGATCAACGGTGTCAAACATGAAATTTGCAAAGAATGTTCTTGAAAAACGTTGGGTGAAACCAACAAATTTTTTGAGCTGTGCAGTGTAAGATTAAACAGTTCTTCTTCTGGGATATACGAAAACGATCATCGAGGGAAGAATCCGCCAAAAAATAAGTATTCAGACGAGGATATCAGCAATGTGGGTCAGTTTATATTGAGCATACCCCTCTACGAAAGTTAATATAGTAGACGTGACACGAAAAAAAGTATTTGCCTTCTCATTATACAGAAACAAAAATATTTGATCACTACCGGACTCTTCCCGATAGTAGTCATTAGTCTAACCAAATTTGATGAAATTTTTCACACCGTGGGTATTGGGATTAAACGTCCTAGCAAAGATACTTGTGGAATGTGTGATAAGTTAAAAATGAAAATTAACTTGTCCAGCGAAGAAAAAATTTATTTGAAACAAGAATCAGATGTCTACTTGAAACAAGCAGATGTGTCCTACAACTAGAAAGCCGGAGACAAAGCATTTTCCGAAAAACAATTCTGTAGAGAAAACTGCAGTGTTCGACCTACAACAGTGTCTGCCTACTCCACTGCTGGCTTCAGAAATCACATTTTATCTCGTCCAGTTATGGACTTTTAATCTCACTGTTCATGACTGCGATGATAATCAGGCATATTGCCATATGTGGCACTAGGCAATAGCTACCAGGTGGGCAAATCAAGTCGCGTCATCTTTGAAGAAATTTTTAACTAGTCTATCTCCAGAAGTAGAAACGACCACTTTCTACTCGGATTTTTGTACAGAACAGAACAAGAAGGGTCATATCGTCACAATGTATTTCTCCATATTGAAATATCATCCATCACTTAAAGTTATAAAAGTTATACAAGAAAACAAAATCGCACCGAGATACCAAGTCACCACCCAAAGGACTGGTAGAGTTTTATGATTACGCATCTCTCCTTAAGAAAGATTTGCAAGTTAAGAAGAAAAATTAAGAAGGAGATCTTTTTTTATTGGCGGGATGTACACGAAATAATGACTAACAAAGAAGAACCAAAGATTACGTTTTACAAAACAGAAATACTAGAGGAATATAAACAGCTATCATTCAAAAAACGAGGCGGAGAATCAGTTTTAGTACCAAATTTATAATCCAACATGAAAATCTTATGCAATTTCTTCCCTATATATCAGACGCTTTCTGGGATTTTTACAATTTGACTTCAGAAGAAAGCTTCGTAGAAACTCATCCTGATATACTATCTTCAGATGATGAAGATTGATTTACGAATGAAAACTAATTGATTGGTTATTATTCTAAGAGTAGATTTGTTTGTTTTTACAGTCCATTTTCTTTTATCAAAATGTTAGAATATGTTATTCTTTTATTGTTTCGATTTTCTGAATGAAAGATATTAAACTTATTCTGTGTGTTGACAGCTTTTGGCTTAAAATAAGTGGGAAAAAAGAGGTAAGTCAGATTTTATATCAACCAAAAAGGGATAAGTCAATTTTTTTCTAAACTGCTATTCAGATTAAAATATGGTTTTTTTTATGGTTTAGTAGGATACCTTAATTGTTGCTAAATGTTACATTGAATACAACTAATTACCATTCGTTATGATTTTATATCGATATACGGCGAACGTTAAAATTTTATTCAATTACTCCTGAAAACTATTAAATTCCGACCTATCCTCTTTTTCCCCAAAACCACGGATATAATCTACGGAACTTGAACTGACAAAAAAGTTCTTGAAACAGCATAAAAGTACGATAAATTGTCTTAAGAGATAAGCTGGCATAGGGCAATAATATAAACAAAATAGCGGCAGAACGCCTCAGAACTATTAAGTGTCATAAACAATATCAGAAAGCTTATTTGATTGAATTGCCAAATATATTGGTATCCTAAATTTCTTTTTCCATTGCCACTGCTACAATAATTGGTTATATTTTTATATTTATCGCAAGCCACTGAAAGCTTACAAGTGATTTTTGCAATTTACAATACAACCCGGAGACCCCTGCGAAAAGCTCTGCTGCTTTTTGGTCAAGATTCTTGACTCAAGAATAACAAAATCAGCATCCACTTATTACACAAAATAGAATATTACCATTGACGATCGACTTCGAGCAGCAGTTACAATGGAAACTTCATATTTTATATTTCCTAACACACACAAGACACATAATTGACCTACAAATTCAGTATTTCATTTTCATGATTACCAATTAGAATTGTTCAACGATCATTCATTACTTTGTAATTGAAAATGCTCTCTTCTCACTCCGTAATATGGATGTTCCTCCAAAAATCCTAAACGTGATCTGTTTTTAGAAATAATTGAAGAATTGAAGAACACCTTCGAATTAAGCAATAAAAATTCCGATTTTCTTACGACGCGACGGTCGATTTCTACAGCAATTTTCCAAAATGTATTCCCGGTACTTCCAATGATTTGCCACTATTTATATGCTATTTATATCTTCGTAGGAGTGTTACAATTTCAAATTTAATTTTAGTATGGCTTTTCAGTTGTGATTAACATGTGATTAAGCTACAGGACAAAAAGAGTAAACTACTAAACAGCTGATTCTCTTAGATCTTCGACTCTTTCATGTAAATTAAAAAATGTTAGTTCTTCACAGGAACCACAATAATCATAATAATTTTGAAGCTCACTGTGGTGTAGATATAACAGTTACTATTGCTGCTACACAGAAATATTATCTACAGACTTGATTATTCGTTGAAGCGTAGTAAGTTAATGACATTAATTGTAAAAGTAAATTTGTTCAATTATATTGTTGTATTGTGAAGTAAACGATATATTGGATATTGGTTATTTAGTAAAAATACATTTAAAATACTTACTAGTTCAATCTAGTTCGTTTTAGGCTGCAAACTCTTTTTGGTTTATTTTACTTATAAAATTATATCAGTAGACCATGGTGATTTCATAATTACACTAGTAAAATTTCCGTTCAAACATTTCATTTGATATAACTATCAACGCAATTTGTTATTAATAAAAGAAATACAGAAGCCGTAATTAATGTTTGTTTTACATTTGTGAGCCATGCGATGCAGTTTCATCATTTTTGCATATAATTTTGAAATTGAAAACAACAGTATTTCAAATGTAAAATCACTGTGAAGTCAGAGGAAGGATTACGTTATTCGTGACAGAATACAAACACCAGAATGAAGCTTAGATAAAATCTCAGTAACTTCATACGGATTCAATATTGGTTTTAATGACAATGTACTCCCGATTATTCCCAAGCTAATCCGGATAATCCGCTCATTTATGTCAAAATACACATCTGTATTCAACGCTCGGATTAGAATAACGGATGCCTGACTGTAAGTGATATACTGACTGACGTTCCACCTTAGAATTAATTTAACTTTGAAATAATCCGGAATTCGACATAATTTTCAAACCGTGACAAGAAAGAAATTAAATATGCGTTAACCGTATCTTACACTTAAACTTATCTGTATTATAAATCAACGTAGGTAGGTATTTAATAAATAATAATAGATAATAGTTTTGTAACTGAATGTTGTCTTGGAGAACACAGGAATACTTCATCTTATCAATTCGGAAATTGGATGTAGCAAATTATTGTTCTGAATTAGAGGGGATTAATCGCATTTGAGCAGGAAAAAGTTGTTTTTAGATTAGCAGGATTTCCGTAAAACGGGTCTGCATTCCAATATTCCTAATTGTTTTTGAACATAAATTTTAGAAAAGGCTCATCTTCATGACTGGGATAATCCGCATGAACTGTAAATAAAATTTTGCAGGTGTCATGCGTTAATTAAGAATTATCGGAAAAAATGTGTACTACCGTAGTATTCGAAGTAACTGAATAATAAAGAAACCTAAGTAATGAATACTGGATTACAAACAAAGTTCTTTGTGATGTTACGTAAAGAGACCATCCATTTTTGCACTTTCATATTATGAAATATCCTGTAAATCATATTAATCAAAGTTATTATTTGTCAAAGTCATCTAGATACACTTAATAAAGGGCGAAAATTGTACAAATATTTGAGTACAACTAAAAGAAGTGATCATCCTGCAAGGTACGAGTAAGATAAAAAACTAGCTCACGTACGCTGAGCACAGAAACAACCTTAGTCCAGGATGCATAAATAACCTATGTCGATTCCCACAAAATTTAATAACTGAACTTATACAATTATAGTAGTTAACGTTTTCGGCTTATCTACAATCCATCTTCAGGCTAAAACAGTATTAGCATAGCGTACTTAAAAACTTAACATGAAAATTGGTATCCAGAAAAAATATATACGAAGCATGTAACCAGTATCGCGAACGCCGGTAGGTCAAAAATTAAAATAAAAACTGTAGAACGTCAGAAAAACATGTTAGAACTATAATTTGAATTTAAATTTGAGATACCTCCAAATCAGGAGCGACATGAAAACAGATTAATAATTCAATTAAACAACCTCACGAAACATGTTTTTGATGTTAAGTTTTTAAGTACTCTATGTTAATACTGTTTTAGTCTGAAGATGGGTTGTAGATAACCCGAAAACGTTAACTACTACAATTGTATAAGTTCATTTATTAAATTTTGTGGGAATCGACATTGGATTTTATTATATTTATTCAATCTATCCCACTATGAGTCATTGGGACTTCAACGAATTTATTATTTATGCATGCAACGGAAATCCAAGGTCGCCATTTCAGTTATAGCTGCCAGTTTTCTGGTTTAGAAGTGCCCGTGTTACAGCAAGTTTGTGTGAAAACTTATTAACTTAATATGAGTGATAGTGACTCATCCGTGGTGGATAAAGAAAAAAAAGGATGAGTCATGAAGAGGATTATAAACGAAGTGAAATAAAAAAGCGCGAGTAATGGGCGTGTTGTACGAAACCTACAAAGGAAATATAGTCTCAAAAAAGACAACTGGGAAGCCGTACAACTGCAAAAATAAGTGTATGGAAAAAATGTTGGAAGAAGAAAAGCTTGCTATTATAAAACAATTTTATGACATTGCTATCAAAAATGAACAAGATCTTTTTTCTGCGGGGACTCATAGCAGTAGAAAAAATTCAACGTCGACGTCCAAGAAAAGCGGAAAATGAAAATGTCAAAACCAATTCTTTTGTATACCATGTTCTTGTTTATGGCGAAAGAAGAGTTGTGTGCAGAAGAGCAGAATTTGTGTGTCGTTACTGATGAAAGAATTAAAAGAATTCGACATTTATTAGTGCAAGGCAATACACCGGAAGATAAACGTGGAAAAAGCAGAAGTGGTAATGCTATGGAAGGTTCAGAAATTGTTGCTGTATTGGAGCATACGGTATATCTTAATTTTCAGTAAAAGAAACGTATTATGTATGGCACACGTGAGAATTATTACTTGGGCCCTGAATTAAATGTAAAGATAATGTTTTCCCTCTTTTTGCAAAAGAAACCAGAAACAAAGATTAAGTATGGATACTACAACAAAGTTTTTAACGAAAACTTTAACTTATCATTTGGTCTAAATGTGTATAACGAGTGTGAATCCTTCTCTATAAAACTAACAAATAAATCGTTGAATGATAATGCTAAAAGAGCAGCTGAAGCTGAACTTGCGGTTCATAAAAGACGTAGCAACAGATTCTATAACGCTTTGAAGACGTCAATAAAGGTATGCCAAGAAAACAATAAATGTTTGGCTTTAAGCTTTGATTTTATGCAGAACCTACAGCTTCCTCGTTGTCCTGGCACAAGATTTGTTTTATTTAGTCAGCTAACCGTTATTTTTTTTTGTGTTCACAATATGAAAACAGGCGATGCTGTTTTCTTTGTTTATCACGAAGGCCAAGCCAAAAAGAATCCCAATGCAATTTGCTCTTTTCTAAACCGATACAACCAAGAGTATGTTCCAGAAGAAGTCAAGGAGCTACATCTTTTCTGCGATAATAGCTGGGGACAAAACAAAAATTATTCAGTTTCATGTATGTGCTCAGCCCTAGTAGATTCTGAAAGGTTCCGAAAGATCGAACTTCTTTCCCAATCCGTTTCTTCCATGCGATCGGGATTTTGTATAATAAAGAGAAAATTAAGGAAGTTAGAACGACGCTACACTCTGCATCAGTATGCTGAAATGATAAGTTTTAAGAAAACAAGAAAATTTACTGTTCATGAGATAGATGGTTCAGTTGTAATGGATTATAAAAACTGGTGTACAGAAAGAATGTAATATCGTCAGAGATTTCATCGAGATCTGTATCACGAGCTGCAAACCAGCAATTCACCATTTCAAAATTTCATTACTTCTTGTCCAACAGTCTTCTAGGAAAAAGTGTTGTACAAGCTCGCACGTTTATTTATATTTTCTCTACTACTACCAAAAATAGCTAATGTAGACTTTCCTTTGTTGCTACTATATCCAACAGAAAAGGGCTATAAATGCAAAAAAATGATAATGATAAGAAAATGTTCAAAATTAGTGGGCGAAGATGAAGAACCTAACTGCTCTTACTGATATAAAAAACTGATATTGATTAAATTTGTAACACTTTGTATAAGCTGTAATATAATACCATTTTGTTTAATAAATCGCAATTTACAGATGATGATGTGTTGATTGCAGAAACAACCCAAGTCCAAGAGAAAAAAATTTCTTTTCCTAACCATACTACTTTCTGGCGTTGTATCCTTTATTAGATAAAAAACATGAAGTACCATAAGTACACCCAAGTGTACCCTGTTGCTATGGGTTTAAGCAACGTTAAGTTTCGCTTGATTATTTCAACATCTTACGATTGTCACTTAGCGATTCAATTAGTGTTTACTTTACTTTCTTGATTTACGTTTTTGTATAAATTATATATAATTTTCGCTATTTAAAAGGCCTGTGTATGGGAAGCTCATAGAAACTTTTCAGATTTTATGCTTTAACGCTTACAATAAACTCGTTCTTTGGTAAACAGGCAATCATTGCCCTGACCTATTTTAATTGCGTTTAGGTTGTATTTAACGGTATCTGTTTTATGAAAACCTGCAAGAATTTTATGTTTATGTATTTTTAATGTCGCAAACTGTAAATCTTCTTATAGTTTGGATCTGGTGATGCCTGAGCATGGTAACCAAAAGTAATCCATTTATAAAGCGCCGCCGCTTACATCAAAAATAAATTTCCTAAAGTTCCTAAAAGAAAATACAAGTTTCTTAAAGAAATAAAAATTATACTAATAGAAAAAAAAAACAAATAAAAATTACCGTTTGTTAGGGGATTTCTATATTTCCTTAAACCGGCTTCTCATACCGACCCCCGCGATTCACAGTTCGCATTCCCGTTTTTGATTACTTAGACATTTTTAAGAATGTCTAATTTCTGTGAAACTTTAAATATAGTAACACAAATACTAAAATTGTGAATTTTCGAAATTGATTAATTGCAAATGCAGCTAATGAAAAATATATATTGTATTGAAACAGCGTAGCTCCCGTTTATTTCAGATAATCAGGAGTAGTAGTTACACATGCTCATAAATTTCTTTTCTGGTTTACATAATAAGGCCTTTGCACTATTTGAAGCAAAAAATTTGGCTCGACCTGCTTTAAAATTTGCGGAATTCTATTGGACATATATATGTTGATTTTATGACGTGAATAATTTAAAGAAAATAACATCTGCCTTGTGGGTCTACACGCTAATCTTAAAAATAGCGAAGAGAATATATGTAAATAAATTACATATAGATTTTAATACAATTAATAGAGGATAAATTGTTTTGAATTACAATAACACGCGTTTCATAGAAATCGCTAGGAAATCTGATGAAAATTTCATTTTAAATATTACAACTTTAGGAAAGATAGTTATGTAATATGCTCTTGGTCGTTATTCTGGACAACTAATAAGGACGCTCAGTTACAACATACAAATAGTATACAGGGATTTTGGAGAACAAATAATAACATAAATATAGAATATTTAATTTTTTATAACTTCATTACCGTGATTTTCGATTTTAAAAATTATTTTCAAATACTAAAGTAGACGTGTTAGGTAAAGATTCTAAATAGAATAATCATTTTTATTTAGATGCAGAAACATTCTAAATGAACTGTATATTGAGTGAGTTTCAAATAATAGAACAATCAATAGTAAAATTGGCAGTAAGTACAAGTCCAATGAAAATAGGACTTGGATATTTTTACTCATTACTTTCTTAACAACCTCTTACAAGTATACCGTGAAGTAGTAATATTGAATTAAAAGCGCATTCTCCAAATACCCTGTATTTAAAACCAAAGTCAATGAAGGCATACCTGTGCAAACAAAATAAAAATAGCACATGTTGTTAACGTGATCATATTCCGCTCTATCCACTCTTCGACTGCTTGAATACAACCCTTCTCGTTTACAATTTTAGACACATCATAGTTCTGAAATTTATACTTGCAACTTAACAATCACCACATGTGCAAGGCAAAGCTCTACACTATAAAGCAAAAACGCAAAAAGAAACCAAGCGGAAACCACAACCAGAGTTAACGGCTAAATGGAAGAAATTGTTAGTACCTGTAATACCATAATTCCTACGGTTACACCCGCCACCGGCACCAAGTTACTTTCTATCCACTCTTCCCCAGCTCGTAAACAACCCCTTTCAAATATGTGACGCTCCCCGGGCTAAGCATGTTAATTAAAATGCCGAATTAGTGCTACACACTGTATTTGAAAATAATACGTTAATTTTCGAATGACCAAAGCATGCATCAAATTTTCAATCTAATCACAGAAAGCTACCACAGAAGTTCTACAACCAAATCAATCAATCTAAACAAAAATCGTTTTACTGTAGATAAACGCAAATGCAAGTAACAAAAGTCGTCAAAGCTGCATCAAGATCTACTTACAAAACCAGGTTTTCTCACGTCGTATCCGCACTGTTTATTTTTAATAATTTCCTAAAAATATTTGAATTTGTAATGAGTAGCCCCCAAACATGGACGTAACTTACATTAGGTTTACGTTTACAGCACGAGAATGGAACGCCGCAGGCTTCACGGCTACCAATATCACGAGAGGAACAATTAAAATAATTATTACGATCCCAATCTTTTGGTCCCTCTATTCCACAACACTGTAGCTGAAATTAATTTTAATTTAAATTCAGAACACGAAGTAGAAGTGATCATAATCGTACCCAATCTTCCTGGATCCAGTCGATCAGGTTTTGTTGATCTGGATCTTCCCGATAGTGGATGATGAAGGTTTGGAAGCCAGCGGTAGCTTGAGATTTAATCTAAAATATATTATTATTTACTTATTGTTCACCAAAACACTCCTGTTCAAGCAAAGAACCAAATAGTTTAGCGGTGTTCTACGAACTTACACACACACATACTGTATTTATATTTTTTAAAATTTGGTTAGGACAAAAAAACTAGAACAGATAAGTAATTGGAAAAATTACTATAAAAATTAAAAACAAAGCGTGGAACGGCAGATTCGTAAAATTGCTCTAAATTAAGAAGCAAAATATATTTGCAAACTATTATTTTATTGAAATGAATTATCTAGAATTGACGTTTTAATCTATTTAAAATGCTGGAATTATATTCAAGTAATAACTATGTTGAAATTATTTACACCTATAGAAAATGCAAAAAAAAATGTAAATAATTGCAATTGTACGGAGAACGCTATCCTGAGGAGATATCTTTAGGAGACGCAAACAAAAACTGTGCCATGAGAATGAATAACCATCGAATAAAAAAAGGTTGGTCAGAAATAAGGTAAATTTAGCGGCGGTACTGTGAGTAAATCTAAATCTACATGAATCTGTAACACATTTCAATGCATTCGAGAACTGATAGTTCTGTTCGCAGTATAAAAAAAATAAACTACATCCCTGTAAAACATATCATGTCCAAATATTTAAACCTATCATAAGCGATATTATATTTGTTACGGATATGACAGTTATAACCGCGATAACAATTGGGTTTGGGTTTCAAAACCTTAAAAAATAAAGTTGAATTGTGGGCTTGGTGAAGCACTTATCTCCAGTTGCCGAAATACGTATTTAGGTGTTCTAAATATCGTAGTGGTAAGGGGTTTTGCAAGTTTAGTTACTTAAATCACCGTCTTAAATCAATCCTAAAGTTGGTATTATTTCGGCTGCTATTAGTAAAGTTTTCAATTGCTGGAGTACTTATTCTATCACCCAATTTTAATTTAAGTATTTACAATAATAATACATTTAGAAGCTTGTTTTAATATTTGTGGGATACGTTCTGTGATATAAGTGGCACCAAAACAACATAATATAATATTGGACACGTAGGACTTTATTTTTTATCTTAAGCTAATATGACACGATGTAGAATTTTGTACTGTACGTATGCAAAAAAAAATATAAAAGTGGTATAAGGACCACAACATGAAAGTTGTGCATAATTTGTAGACAACCGAGTTACTGCACTCATTTTTTCGCTAACCCCTGCAACAGTTGTATTAATTTATTAAAAAAATTACAATGTTTTATTCAAATTTAAGTTAAATTTTTTTAATATAGCGTCAAATTGTAATTATCCCCCATTTTAGTAAAATTTTCAGTGTAGTTTCTCTTTGATGATCAGAAGAGAGAGTGCTAATATTTGTGTTTATTGTGCGTTTCAGAATCGCCGTGCAGCATGGAGAAGATAGGGCAATGATTATCTTATGGGACAAAAAATGACATTGTTGCCAGTATTCGTAATCTCGTAACAATAGCACGTCGGGTTTATTTTTTTGAAATGAGGTAGGTGTTCAGAAGTTCCCAAACAAAAATAATATTAACCAACCAAGATAATAATGTTAAGTTCTTAATTTGATTTGTTATATACAATGAGGAATTTCTCTTTGTAAACTAATGTGAAAAAGGTATATAGGTGCGAAAAATACTACGTTTAAGGCAAATGACGTTGAAAATTTAATCAAGGAAGCATATTCTCAAGTGACATCAGAAAATTGGAGCAATTACGTAGGCCATGTGAAGAAAATAGAAAAGTCAATGTGGGAAGTTGACAACATAATGGACGAAATACAGCCCATAATTATCAATATCAACGCTGGTGATAGTGATAGTGATCTAAATATTTAGCGACAATGATAATTAACTATAAAACATGTCGTATTTTTCACAAAATCTTCATAATTTTATGTAATTTATTTTCTCAGTTATATAATAGTGTTTGCATATTATCTCAAGTTGGTAATTGTTTTGTTTCTTTTTACTCTTATAAATATGTAAATAATAAACAATTAATTGCACTTAGCAAAAATTGTATTCTCAGGTTTAATAAAATATAAATGTTTTAGAACCACTGAACCTGGCATTTAACAACACGCGTCTTTTAGGGGTTACAATAGCATTACCATACTTCAAACCTTTGTGTGAAAGGGATTAAATTTTATGTCTTAAGATGCCTCACAAATAAGTTTGACAACCTTGTATTTGTATCTTCACCATGCTGCACGGCGACTCTGAAACGCACTATAGAAGTGAAATTTCTGAACTTTTTGCGACTGTTGTTTTTGGATTTTTCTGAAAATTTATTAGTCTACAATGGTAACAAAACTAGGTCACTTGTCTCTGCAATCGAAACAGTTAATGCTTAATATAATAAATTATTTTAAAGAAGAACAAAGAAACGGTGGGCCTTTGATTCCTGTTGATAAGATTCCAGAAAGAAGTGCTGCAGCAAATATAAGCCTAAGCACTGTGCAGTGGATATGTAAGGACGACAAAGAAAATATACTTAGCGCACCAAAAAAGCGCCTTACGTAGTAAACCAAAAACTGCCGATGTTGATGAAAATATAAAAATTGATGGTCGGGATGTCATTTACAACTTTTACGCCAGTAGCATGCCTTTTACACTAAAAACTCTGTGAGAAGATATGAAAGATCGCTGGTTTGGTATAGGACTAGGAGCTCTTTCCCGGCTTTTAAAAAACTGTGGTTTAAAATATAGAAAGGACTGCAATCGACGGTTTTTTTGTGAATAAACATGTGCTGTCAATCAAAGAATTAAATTCTTGAAGTCGTATGTAAACAAGGCCAAAAAAAAACCCATTAAAAGTAGTTTTTCTGGATGAAACGTGGATTTATTCAAGAGGAGGTGTACGAAAATCTTGGCAGGACGATTCCAAGAAAAGCGTGAAAAACAAATTGAGGTCTGAAGGAAAGCGTTTCATTGTCTTACATGCTGGTTCATCTGGATGGCTTTATTAACAGTGTAAGTTTAATTTTTCTTCCAAGTCAAAAAGTGCCAATTAGCACGACAATATGAACAACGAATCTTTCGAAAAATTGGTGCAAGAGATGCTTTATATAATTCGAGAGTAGTTGAAAAACAGTCTATTACGCAGTGGAAAAAGGACGATATCTTAGCGTAGTTGAAAAAATATAACATCCTCTGTCCGGCAGATGCATTAAGGCCACAATTACTTGTGATGAAATGTTGCGCGAACACGGCCATGAAGTTTTAAGATTACCACCTTACCACCGTCAATTCAATGCAATAGAATTAATTTGGGGAATACTAAATGCTCCTACGACAAACATATCGGGCACAAAGGTTTTACTGATGAGCAAGTTATAAAAATGTGAGAAAAAGCTTTAAATCAATGCGGTGAAAATGAATGGAAAAATTTCGCACGCCATGACGTGAAATTATAGTCGACGAGGTGGGACTTCTAATAATTAATTTGGGTGATGATTCATCGGACAGTGAAGATGAGGAATATGAAGACGACAGCGAATAAACTGTTTTATTAAAATCAAGTAGTCATGTTAATTAAATGCAATAATATTTGTTTATTTCAGTCAGTTTAATTGTGTGCAAAATATGAAACTAATTGAAATTTAATCTTTTAGTCGATGTTATTTAGTAATGAAAAAAAAAAGATACTTAGTTTGTGCGTGAGTTGCTCCGGTTTGTGTTTAACCTATTTTAAACTTTGTACCTGATTCACCTTTGTGTTCAAATTATTTCAAATACATAATTATCACTGCATTTTTAGTTATTAGTATTTCAGTAGAAAGGTAATTATTTTAATATTTGAATAACTTAATTAAATTAAAATATTTAAAAATAAAATTGTATTTCTCGTGCAAATTAGATGCAATAATAATCTTCAAGTTGTCTTGTCTTTGATTTATATTAAGAATATTGAGATTAAACATGTAAAATATTGGTAAATAAATGACGATTTTTAGATAACTGCAAAGAGGTTTAATTATTGTACTTTAGTAGCTACATTTAATTCGACACTTGTTTTTGGTCACTGGTTTCTTGAGCACGTGGTCGCTCATCTTAGTTCAACCGGTTATTGTACCCCATTGAATCCGTTAAATAAGACGACACCCGACTATATAGCCACCCGTTTGTAGGTACCCTGTTTACAATTTTGATATGATTTTTCATTTCGCTGTTTATAAAACATAAAAATATAGCTTACGGCATTAAAAACTAAACAAAACTAATAACTTGATCGTGCAGGAAGATTCTGCTTGTAGTAGAGATTATTCACAGAATACTGTGCGTTAAGGAAGCCAATCGTAATAATAATATGTTATGTTCATTTTAAAATGTGCCGCTTTATATGAATTGATTTCTTAATTTGTTTGCGGCTTCGTCAGAATTAATAACGTTGTTTTAATTGCAGTCTTATTTTGGGTTACCGTTTCGCTATTTTGTTTTGTCTTGAAAATTGAGTTATGGAAGGCCGGTTCCCTTAAACCTTGACAGTTTCTTTTGTGTCAAAATTGCAGACTCTTGTTTTTTTTTTCGCGCTCGATCTCGAACACTTCCCAGAACGCACGTGTCCGCTTTCGTTCTAGAACTATTTCATAACGTTTCGTAATATGGTGCAATATCTTTTGGGAGAGCACAAATCCCGTTACATTTTTAAGTCAGTCGATTTCCACCTTTCTCGGCTCCGGACCTTCCCAAAATTACATCTCTAGGGGAGGGCCGTAATTATATCGAGTGCTGCAAGTGGCGGCTTTTGAGTTTTGTTAAGGGGTATCTGTTATGTGTGTTCCGTTTCGCTGTTCTATTACCAAGGGGTATAAACACACCATCGGCTACTGCCGGATTTAAGAGGGAAACACTTGATTCAACCCCGGTAAAAGGCAATTCTTTGGTGAATTGACCAATCGCCGTTGGGCGGATTATTTTCGAAACCAACTCCCGTCTCTCTGCGGTTTTCATTTGTGAGCTGAATGCATCAAATTTCCGGGCCCCTGGATGTTGACTTCCTTCTACCCAGGCTTCAGGGTCGTACCCATGGATTTTATCATCATCTTGTGAACCAGTATCGTGCTGGCCGCTCCTATTCTCCGAACTTTAAGGTACAACAGACCAGTTTTTTGTTGTGCAGTGTAAAATAAACCTTTTTTTGCTCGCGTTAACTTGCAGACTTCAAATTTAATTTCATGTAATCACAAGAAAAAGGACCTTCAGTCGCCATATGTGTTGTTAATCTGTTTTATACTAAAACTACTAGATTATATTCTATTTTTGTGAACTTTAGCGTCACTGGTGTTTCGTAACTGAATGCAGAACGTAAATCCCGTTGCACCAGTGGCGGCGAGTCCATTTCTCTGAACGTTCAAGAATTTTAACCATATAATTCAAACTTTTTGCGTTATAACTTGCGTCATTTTACTGTACTGTCATATTTTAACTATTTCATTATATGTGTTTTAAAGTTTACTGCCTCTTATTCTGTCTTTTGTACTTGTTGGTGTAAGAATTTTGCAAGCTTTAAATATACAGGAGGAGGCACAATAAAGGTGAGTTCCATTCCTGTAAGCTGTTGGCTTCTCGGCCTTCCACGAGGACCTACGATCAGCTGGATTTGGAAGGTGGCGCCCACTTATTTCGACTCGCCCTGTACACAACTAAAGATTTTCTCCCGTATTTTCACGAACTCTCCCGACTCCTCTGAGCTAAGCTGTAAGCCTTTTCCATCCGCTTGTTTACGGGTCGTCGAAAAGGCTCGATTGGCCCGAACAAATAATAATGGAAGGACGAATCAGGACGTACACTGAAGTCTCGAGTAATATTCGGAATAGGTGTTTGGTGTCTGCGTAAATGAGTACAAAATAACTGCTGTTTATTAATAAACATGCTAGATTGATAAATACTGTAAAATTAAAATTTATGTCATCAATTCAAAAGACAAATTCGCCATGATTAATTTTACATCCAGATTTAGCCCTAGAATGATTAAGGTTACATTCACATCCGTTGTATGTAAATAATTAAAATTATCAGCATCAATCTTAGGTAACTGTCTACTCCTTTGTGGATACTGTGAAATAAATAAATAATAAAAGTGTCTAACAAAATGGATCTAATGTAAGCAAAAAACTGAATAAGTGCACAGTTATGGGTGGAATATTTTAAAATATCGTTAAATATTTTGAGGTTCAACAGTAAACCTTCTCGGAATAAGATAAGTATGGAAATATGTTTTATATAGAAGTGCTGTACCATACAAAAAATTCTACGTTAATTTCTACGTTCCCGTTTGTAACATGATAAAACCTAAAATGAAAAATTGAAAACTCAAGTATTTTCTAGCCATTTTAAAATATTGAGACTCCGAGATTTGTTTCGTTTATTTGTACACCATTAAGTAGGATTAGCTTAGCCAAACTTTATTTTTATTTCGAATATATAAACTATATACAAACTGTGTTTAATATTCAAAACTATATCACAGCAAAGAATAAAAACTTCTAAAATACGGAATTTGTTGTGACGTGTTAAGTAACAAGTCTTTCAAAAATTGCATATCAAAGTTAAAAAAAAAGAACATAGTGTTCATTTAAAATCTAATTTGAGTGAAGGCTATTACAAAACCGATATAACTGGGACTTTTAATATACATTTGCATTAATTATTAATTCCTCTTCCTATTTTCTGATTAAAAAATATAAACTTCGAGTTATAGTCCTGATTCTTAGCTAGTTATATGATCTATATGATCAATGGAATCAATGGAAGGGGAGATAATAAACATATTGCAAAAACCGCAATGACATTCTGTAGCTGCAGGCATAAATTAATCCACCGTGTAAATAATATCCCATATTAAAACCACAAACAAAACATAAATATCACAACATTGATTAGTGAATGAATTACGGCTCTGTTTATTCCTACTATAATTACAGTTACACAACACACTGTATACTGCTCCAAGAAATTGATGACCATATATAATTTATTAACAAAATTAATAAACAAAGTATATCCTGTACAGCAAGATAATTGGTGATTGTACAGTCAGCTACTGACAGGGAAGCTTTTTTAAAAGTTCATAGAATCTATTCAATACTAAATTTCCATCGTTGTATTTTTCTCAGTATACTTACCCAATCTTTAAATATGAACCCAAGAATTCCGGCAGTCATTTCAAGCAGCAATAGTATGGATAAAAATATTGCGTACTAAAATAACACTTATTAGTTTCTTAATACTAGACACATTTGAAATTACAACTTACTGCAGCTAGTAAACAAGTATTTTCTCTGAGTGCACCAACGCAACCAGTAAACCCAATAATAAACGTCACAGTTCCTTAAAAAAGAAAAGTATTAATTTTGAAAAGATTTCAAGACCCTTGCAAAGCAATACCTATACAAATAAGAACGAACGCAGGGTCCAAAGCCACATTGGCGACTTTTCCCAAATTGTTAAAAGTATCTTTCTCACTCCACGCCCACACCCCAACGGTTAATATTCCTAGGCCCAACAGCTAAAACATGACAAGAATTATTTAATTACCCCGAACGAAAGTAGGACCTGAGTAAAAATACCCAAAATAAAACGTTGAACCCAAAAATCATATACTTGAGACAACCACTGACTTCGCTCGCATCCCGCTTGTACTTTCGGACTGGCATACTTGCCATATTATTTACAGCCATAATGAATAAATTTTCACTTAAAATAATACTAGAACAAACGCGACTTGACGACTACGTCCACTGCTTCAAGCATTTTGCCACTTGTTTGTAGGGAAATCTTCCTTGGAAATTATTCAGGTTATTGTTACGCGTAACACTGCATTCGAATTCACGGAAGTTAAACATTAATGACTAAAAGGAACCTGAGTTCTACGAAATTTCTGTTTTGTGTACAAAGAAAGTTTAACTAAACCTGAGTTTGACACTAATGACATATAATCGATAAGAACTAACAGAAAACTGCAGTTCACATGTATTAGCAGATGGCACAGGTGTTAGAAATCAAAGAACTGGTAGTACCTCCACATACGTCATCGCGTATATATTTAGATATTATTACGTCTTAACAAGTTTCTTAATAGCCACTTCAACACCATAAAATAACAATTACATTTGAATTATATGTACAAAGCTAAAATCGCTTAAACTGCAAGTATATTTCATATTAAATCAGTCGAATGCTATATAAGAATCTACTTCTACATGGAAGTAACTACAGCCACTACCGTAGGTAGTTAACTGTTGAAGAGTGCCATCTAATAGTTTTATTGCGGCAGCAATTCTAAGGTCTTCGAGTAATTATCCAGAAATCTTTATCTAGTTTACGTATATCATACATAGATGGAGCGGAAGTCGAATCTGTAGACATTTGCAGCGAACCAAAATTTATTTTTATTTTTATCTATTAAACAGAAATTAATGCCTCCGTATATAGAGTATTTATCTATGATTAATGCTATTTCGAACACAAGTAGTTTCGGTAGCCACCGTCCTTTTCTCCAAAAACTTAGATTTTAATGCTTTTCAGTTCTTATCTAAATTTTAACATGTTTTAGGAAAATAATTAAAATACATATTTCTGAAAATGTTCAATTTTTAGTAATATACATATATATAGTTTGTTTAAAGCGCGAATTTCTAACTATTAAACACTAACAGATCCACGACGGAATGTTATACATTTAACCGCAATTAATAGCAAAAATCAGATTTTATTCATATATTCCTGCGTTCAAAAACGACTGATTTAACAACTTTTGCTACTTCTTGACTGCAGTAAAGGATGTACAGAGAAAATAACATTATATATGGGCTTCTGTCAGTTGGTGTTCTGAAATATGTTTCTGTGCCTGAAAACTTATATTAATTGCAGTTATTTAATGTTATTACCAGGGTTGGGCAAAGTTTATTTGTTTATATGTTTTTCTCCTGAGCATATTACGGCAATTTTTAACATGCAGAGAATGTGGAAAAATAACGTTTAGTAATTTATTCGTTAACGGTTTCTATTCAAATTATGCTTGGATTGTGCCAGATTGTTAACAGATTATAAAGATGCCACAATTAGCAGCTCAATTGTGTTACATAAAGGTTTATTAAATCGTATTTACTGATCAAGGTGCCGAAAGAAGTTTCTGCAAATTGACAAAACTGTAAAATACGTGGTTAGTATTGCAGTATTTAAATTGGGGTCTGTTAAGTTGCCCCCATCAATTGAAATTTCTATCTTAAAACCTAGCTCTGGTTTTGTCGTATCAAACAGCACTATATTTATACAATATACTGCTCTTTGGTCGTACCTAGCACTTCATAGCTCTCAATTCCTAAGCCTAGCACTGTGTTTGTTTTATATTAATTGACTAAAGTTCGTTAAATTCTATAGTATCATTTACATGTATTCTGTTTGTTTTGACATGTTTTTTGTATATGTTTTTATAATATATCCATGATTATATTTTTCATCTATATAATATAAAATAAAGCTTTTGTATTTATTACACATTTTATTTTATATTTAGCCTCTTGTAAAGAATGTTTGCTGCGCCAATGCATTTTAAGTTATTGCATTTTAGTCCCTATTTACACATGTCTTTTTTTGCGAGACTTAAAGCGCACCTTGGAAGGCGCACAGAAGTCGTAGACGTTTACACGTTCCTTTTCAGGTATGTTTTAGTCGACTATTTTCAATAGTGGGGGATGTGTCAGCTATACACAGCTTCTCTTATGGTACTGCTACCTTAATGTTATTATTTTTTTCACTATTTCCTCACACAGTTATCATAGGTTATGCAGTTTTTAATTGTTCGCAAACGGCTCTGTATGCGTCTTCTCGTTTCATGCAATTATGATAGTCCTCATACTTAACATCATACAAATACGGATGCTGGTCGTAAGCAGTAATTAAACATAATGAGGCTTCTTTGCACCAATTCGCCTTTTTAAAGGTGATTTTCATGTACACTCCTTTCGTTTAGAGTTCTCTGGGTTAGTTTACCTGTTTTATTCCTCTCACGCTCCTCGGGTTTTGAACAATATATTATGTTGGATTCCGTGTAGACTGCTGGACGGACAACGTTATAGTCTCTAGTAAGTTTAAGCAGGAATGGCACCGATTCAAGGTAGGTAATGGCAAATTCCTTAGAAATGCATGTATTACAATAATACTGGTATTTAAATTTCAATTAGCGTGGTGTCTGGTATGTATTGCGAATCAGAAGAGGTTAAGAAGGGGTGGATTTCAAAGACCTAACTTTTGACTTATAAATATTCTCATTATCAGTTCAGTTGCTCTTTCAAATTTGACAAAATAACATGGCAGTTGCCGAATTTATTGAATCCCGTAAAGGTCATCCAGTGGTAGTTTATTCAGATTAGAAATTTAATTTTAAAAGAGCGAATAAAAATAGTACAATGCGTTGGGTGTGTGTTCAGAAATCGTGTGGTGGTAGTATTACCACAGACGATGCCAATACTAGCAGTGTACTATATCAAGAAGACCATACGCGTGTAGTTGACATCGCGAAAATACAAGTGGAAAAGTGGCGTTTCCAATGTAAAAATAGGCGCGCGAGAAACTTACAGCTATACTAGAAATCGTTCGCCAAGAATTTTCAAAACCTAAGGATCTGGAACTTGATTTTGTTATCAAAATTCCAGACTTCTCATCAATAAAAACAGCGTTATATGAGACAAGACATAAAGCGCTCGGTGTGCCAACGTTGCTAAAACCCAGACACCAAATTCGGTTATCTGTTAAATTAGCCCAATACTTTTTACTCATAGATGATGGTTCTGATGAACGTATTTTGGCGTTTGCCACAAGCAACGGTGCCGATTTAAGAAAAGCCGACTGGTGGATACGCGATGCTGAGGTACACGTTCACACACTATTCTCAAAAGGGTTTACGAATTGTCTGATTAAATAGGAAGAACAGAAAAATTAATACAAAGAGCAATTGTTGATTTTAGTATAACACTTTATTTTGCTGATCAAAATGATTATAAGAATGACACAATGCAGGAGCAGGCGACAGATAAAGGTCTGCTCAAATAGTAATAAATGGACGATTACAAGAATGACAACACAGTAGCAGGCGACACATAAAGGTCTGCTCCCTGCAAATGTTCAGACAGTAATAATGATAAACAGGGCCTCCGAAGAGAGCGAAGATATTTTCTAAAACTAAAAACGAAACCTTAGAACAAGAACCGCCCCACGCTATTGTCAGCTAATAAATCTTACGCAAATCTATACCATGTGTCCGTTAGGAACCCGCACATGGTCCAATAACTAAATTATTACCAGCACTGACAGTAATGTTGTCCGAAGAGTGGACCTTCATGTGGGGCAGTTTTCTGTTTTTCGACGGGGAGCCACGGCCCTTCGGTCCACGTGTGTCGGCAAACTCAAACATATACAAAAAATGAAAGATCATTGTTGGGAACCGAACACCGACATTATGTTAGCAGATGGTACGTTTAAAAGTTGCTGCCGCTTGTTTGATTGGTTGTACACCCTTCATATGGACATCGGAAGTTCAGCAGGCATTACGTGTGTCGTTCCAGTGTTACCTATATGCCCTATTATGAAACAGAAAGGAAACTATACCTACGGAAGACTGTTTAACATAGGTACTGAAAGAAAAACTCAATTTTCCCCTAAAGTGATTAAATTAGACTTGGAAATCACTGCAATACAAGCTTTTCGGCTAGTTTTTCCGGGTACATAGATTAAGGGTTGCAACATACACTTTAACCAGGCTATTTGGAGAAAAGTTAAGGCGTTAGGATTGGTGTACAAGGATGATGCAAACATTCGTGAACATATACGCATGTGTGCTGCGCTAGCCCATCTACCCAAACAATATATCGATGATCGGAGGCTTCATCTAATGATGTAGTCACCAGCTAACGAAGCTGTAGAAAAATTTAACGACTACTTCGTCAACCAATGGTTGCAAAGCAACATCACCCGAGATAAGTGGATATGTTGCGGCGAAAGGCATCGAACAACCAACACCGTTGAGCACAGTGGTTTGAATAGAAAAATCGGGAAAATGCATCCCAACGTTTTTGAATTGGTAACACAACACTTAAAACACTTTCAGAACTTTATGAAACTATGAAAAATTAAATTGAGTTAAATATGGCATCACCAAAGAGGGCGAAGATGTACTGTGAGTTAGATTCGCGTATCCGAAAAAATAATAATTTGTGAATTAAGTGAAAATAAAGAACTGTTGGTGAAATTTTACGTCGCTTAATGTATAAGGTTAAGTTAAACCAATAAACTTCTAATTTTTTTATAACTTTGTATCCACTTTATAATAAAATAATAAATATTTTAGTTTATAATGTGCTTCTATTTACATCTTTTTAAATTTTTTAGTTTATTATGTGTTTTATTTACAGATTGACAAAATAAATAATTTAAAACAAGTATATGTTGAATCATTTCAGTTTTGTTGTTAAGAAACTAATACTACTCAATACCTACTTAAGTGAACTGCGATCGTTAATAACTGGAGGAGTTTAGAATGAATAAGTATGCGGGTAATTTTAAAAGTACAGGGTTCGAGGACTCTAAGAGGAAATATTAATCCGAGGACGCTAAGCGTAAGAAGTCGAACCGGCATAAATCTTTTTCAGTCAGTTTTCGGTAATTTACCCTTTGCGATTGAGCTAAGCAAACAAAACCCAGCTGTTCGGTCAGTTACGGTTCCAATCGGATGTCTTCCCTTGTTTGTTCCCGACCAAAGCAGGTGGTTTGGCTACTGGCTGGTTTAAAGCAGGGGATATTGTGAACCTACATATTAGGTAGTGTAAATATTTCATTAGTTTTTACGGTACGTATTTATGGCTAAACATCATTTTACGGAACGTTACTATTTGTATTGCCTACATTTAAAACACTCAATTTTAGAAGGTTCTGGTGGGTCTCACTCATCTTTAAGGTATAAAAATTAGGAAAGAATCGCGTGGGCCAAGTTAACGCTGCCCTTACCCCCACCCCCACCCCAGCAAATTAGGAATTTAAAACCCTAGCTCCTGACAGTCTTTAGCTAGCTCGGAAGTAATATAGCTCGCACCACAAAAGGGGCGGAGATGAAAGAGTTTAAAGTTTAGGGGTTGTCACAACCTCAACTACTATATGCTACTGAACATTTTTATAGTGAACTGCTTTAGCTAGCACTAGCTAACTCCTGAATATTAAGATTAACAGGATGTGTGAAGGATGTTCATCCTTCGGCTACTATATCTAACTAAACATTTTTAGGATTAATACCCCATTAATTCACAGTTTTACACGCGTACATTATGATAAGGGTGGAACATAAAAGGGTAGAAATTTTTAACGTAATATATCAAAACTAAATTTAATGATTTAAGTGAACGTTTAAACACATTGTAAGTGATAAACGTTTTCCAACCTGTTCTATTTTTGTCTATGCAGATATAATCTTCTTTGTTGTGTAAATGGAATATTATATTACGTTTCTCGTTAACGTGACATGATACTAAATCTTAAGGGCGTGTTTATATTTTCAATGGTATAATGAAACAGAATGAGGGAGAAGATATCTATCTTCTTTTTTGTGGTAAGAATGAAACTGGTTTGTTTATAAATTTTGGCTGAAGCCTACAGTTCTTGCAACAGTTTGTTGACTTACATGGGGATTGTCAGTTACTTGTCCGATGACTGCCGCTTCAACTTCTACAGTTGCAACATGTCGTTGTCTCACCTTTGTCGTGGAAAACTGTCCACATTGTCGCAAATTTGTTTCCAAACACATAAAGGCATTATGTGATGGAAGGTCTATGCGGGCATCTTTGTGCATATCTTCATACTGCTAAGTCCGCCGCCCTTCTGCATTATTCCAAAATCAACATAATATCCGTTTTCTCGATATTAAATTACTTGAAACTGATTGTAATTACCACAAGAAACTATATAAATCAACAGCTTTGTACAGAGGTTTGTTAAGTTTTGACAAATCAGTAGTTGACATTTGCCTCTAACAAGATAAAATGATGACTCTGTATACTCGTCATATAAAACCCAGAAACTTTGAAGGAGGAGATACAATTATTTAACTGATTTTGCAACAGATAATATTAGGAAGAATACCATGGAACTGCCGAAAAGCTGTCATAATAATCATTACGTATGAAGTAGGTGCAAAAACTGACCCCCGATCACGTTTTGCATCATTTTCAAGACAGTACCGATCGATAAACATCGGTTAGTATTTTTGTCAAAGTTAAGTATTAAACAAAATTTTCCGAATTTTATTGCATGGGACGGAATGTGATGGACAATTCCTGAATTTAACAAAAGAACTGTAGGAATGAAAAATTCAGTAATCGGTAAACTTTATCACATCTGTTGTGTTAATTAATTTTTGGGTAAATATATGTATTCTATGCAATAATTTCAATTCCAAAAATCGAAACCGATACTACACGTACAAAAATATATTCATATGTAAATACCAAATTATTACGAATTACAGTAGATTTTTAATTGACTTATTTGCTTGATCCGTATTTTAACAAACTGACACAGAACATGTTTCAGATACAATATTTCTATTAAATTCAAGAAATTTTTCTCAAGAATATTCAACACATTTTGTCCCTATGCGCTCTATTTTAATATTACTTTATTAAATGAGGAAATAAAGTAATTGGACATCGCAAGAAACGCAAAAATTTAAATAGTTCCCGGGAACGTAATAATTTTTAAGAAATATTCCAAGAAACGTGTTTTCTAGTGCGTTATAATTAATTTAGCATCAGTTGAAAATTATGCGATGGTTGCCTTATATTTCGGGATTAGAGAAGAAAAACAAATATTAATTATCATCGAAAATAGCTTTACTGTTTTTCAAAATATTCTCCATGAAGATCAATACAATTTTGCATGCGTGTGAACCTATTTTCGAAGCACTTTGCCCACTCCGATTGAGGTATCTCCAAAACATGCATTTTGAACGCATCAACCGCTTCTTCAGGTGTCGAAAAAAGTTGACATTGTTTTATATCTGTGTAAAAATCCTTTTTAAGTAAACTGTTTAAATACGGAATGTTTGCAAACATGAAAGAGTAACTTTTAATATGCATTTCTTTTTAAATTTATTTTTATTTTCCTAATCACTGTTGAAAAACATAACTGGTTACGACCATTTTGAATTAATGTTTTTTATTTCAATTTCTTCTTTCAAATTCTATGTTTATTCTTGATTGCTTCGTTTATAAAATCTATTTTTAAACAGCAACTTTTGAAGTGTTTAATATGATTTTTACGGAAGCTAATTTTCCATGTTATTTACTGTGTCTTATTTCCACTACAAGGGTTTTCAATTTTTACAGGCGACACGCTTTGTTAGATATGGTACCAGCAGAACTAAAAAGGAGGAAGATTTGCGAAATACGTTTTGATGAGTCGCCATTCGTTAATGTGTTACAACAACAACGACTTAACCGAAATAGTGTTCTGGGAGTTCTACTGAGAATCCAATTGAAAATTGTAACAATAAAATAATTTCGGCGCGGGAACTGTTGCTTCCGAAGCAACCGCTGCATGTTTTCCTAACTAAATTTTGTGATTCTCAAATACTTTTGTTGAGACGTACCAAAAACCAGAAAATGTAAGAACGGCTTCCTATTTCTACTTCCACGAGAACCGAAAACTTCTGAGATTCATCCACTTTGTCTCCAACATTGAAATGTATTTGGAATTCTGACAGTAAAGCACTAAAAACACCAAAAACTCCAACAGTAACAGTTAATTATAAAAAAAATACGTTACTCCATTTTCACCAACCAAGCAAGGGCTATTAACATCCAATTATAAGGAAACCAAAAAAATAAAAACCCAAAGACTTTAAGTTTTACAAGTACGTAAAAGATTAAAAAAATGTCTACGGAATTTATCAGAAATCAAACCAAAAATTATTCGTTTCTTAGAATGCAACTCTCTCACACCTCCCGCCAACGATGGAAGCCAGAAACGATTAATTTGGCAATCAACATTTATTATTTTTCGCCATCGTCATATAGAAATTTAGAAAGAATGGAATTATTCTTCCCGGCATATTTACTCTACAGTCGTACCTCAACAATATTGTTGTTTTACCTGCATTCGCAGATGATATATTTCTGCGAATTTTGAAAAAAGTTCAGAAGCGGACACAAGTACGACGCCTGTGCGTCCTAATGTTTTACGAAAGTTCACTCAAAAACCATTTGGATTACAATAAGAAACACGATTTTATGGAAGGTTTCGAAGATTTTGGAGAAGGAACTTGGGAGGAAAAATGCATACGCGTCAGCAGGTCTACTAATAGATGGAAAATTCCACTCGCCTATTTTATAATTGAAAACTCAACTAATTCAGGGCATTTAATGGTTTTAGTTAAAATGTGTTTAAATAAATTAAAACAATGTGGTCTTGTTATGAAAGGGGTAGTTTCTGATCAAGGATCTAATAACAGATAAACCATTTCAAAATTAGAAATCAAAAGAATAAATCTTTTTCTAGAAGTAAAGGATTTATTTTTTCTATGATGTACCTCATGTAGTCAGAAGTATCAGAAATCAGCTAGTAGCACAAGACTTTTTATTAAATTGTATTAAATCACGAATTGGTGTCAGGGATGTTATCAAAGATTTATATCATTTAGATAACTAGAGTAAAACAGCCAGGTCGTTGCCAAAATTGGTAGATATTCATATTTTCCCCAATGCATTTCAAAAAATGAAATGCAAGCTAGCATATGGACAGCAGTATCGACAGGACAATTTCCAATTCCAAGATTTGTGTAATTTATCAATGATTTATTCGACTGTCTGAACAGTTCCAATTTATGTGCGGATAATAGAAACAGATTACCACTTTCAAAAAAATATATACATTTAGAAGAAACCTTGGAAAACAGTTTGAGGGAATTAGAAAATTTGACAACCGTGTCTGGTAAAGTACCTCCATGCTTTACTGAATTAATTCAGTCTGTCACCTCTACTGCAATGCTATATGAAGATTTACAAAATAACTACGGAGTGCAATATTTGCTAACTAGGTGGTTAAACCAGGGACCTCGGTGGGCTAGCGCAGCAACGCGTTGCCACTCGAGGTTACACTGGATTGCGCTCGTTCCGCTGTGGTTTCGAATCTCAGCTGGGGCGACCGCATTTCAGTTAGTTAAGTTTAGGGTGCATGCTGCATGAACGGCTAATACGTAAGGGACGCCCCCCCCCAAAGTAATGCGAAAGCGGTTCCTCGGGGGGGGGGGGGGGTAGTATAAATAAATGAGAAAAAAAAGGTGGTTATACCAAGACGCTTTAGAAAACAGATTTCCGATCATTCGAATTAAAGACCTTTTTTTCCCATTCATTTATATTACCCCCCCTCGGAACCGCTTTCGCATTACTTTAGAGGGATGCGGGCGTCCCTTACATACTAACAATACGAAGGAAAGACCTATGTGAAGTGAGTAACTAAAGACAGCAAGCGTTCTGCCGACAATTCCCGAACACCATAAAGGCACTAAAAAAGTAGATTGCGCAAAAATGAATGCTCTCACGGGTATAAATGAAAATACGTCGTGTTCCCTGTCGGTATAACCCTTCTCACGATTTTAGCTGTAATAATATTATACGCAACTAAAACTAATTCCTAGTCTTGTATGCGTAAACTAATAATAATTGCAAATTTGTGCCAGGTTGGTATTCAGATCAAAAATTATGTTAATCCATAAGCTATCACATGCCACTTTCAAATTTATTTGCAAAACCTTCCTTTGGGTTGTAATTTCACTCCCTTCTATAATAATCAAGCATTACCGGTAAAGAGAAATCTATGCCAGTTTGCTAGTTAGCTCTAAAAATTATGTAAATGCAAAACGAGAACCGCAAGAAATGATTTAACCTGTAGCTGCGTAACAGTTTTGCTTCAAATCTTATCTTTTTTCTGTTAAAGTTGAATTGAAAGCACAAAACAACCACTTACATAACATTACATATATGTAGTAACTTTTGAAAACGTAAAGTGTGATACGAGTATTATGAAGTGATTCATATAATATATAATAATATCCATTAGTAAGCAATGTACGATGGTACAAGTGATATTTTGAAAATTTTTTCTTCTTTTTTACAGACGGCGTATTTAAGTATTTACAAACATTAGAAATGCCTCCTGCTACAGCTAATGTATCGAAACGCGGGCCAAAGTAAAATAACTTACTAAATATCTTTTAATTTAATACAGTCGCTTACTAACATAGCTATTTAGGGGTGTCGAAAAATATTATCAAACCTTCCCCTAAAGAGAGGTTCATACCCTCTAACAGTAAAAATCACTCATATAGAGAAGTCTTGCGCCCTTGGAACGCCTTTCAACGCCGTGGGACCTACCTTATTTATCTGCGTTGCCCTCTTCTCCACTTCCCCCCCATTTTTGCGCAATCTACTTTTTTTAGTGCCTTTATGACGTTCGGGAATTGTCGGCAAAACGCTTGCTATCTTTAGTTACTCACTTCACATACGCGAAGTAAAGGCGGTTTCAACCAAAATTCTACTGCGAAAACTTTCAGATTGTCTTTTAGACACCTCGTTTGTTCAAATTTGAAAAATAGCACATGTTCTAATTGTGACAAAGACGAGAACGAATTTATTTTTAATAATTATAAAGTACCTTCAAACGAGACTTCTGCTGCAGCAGTACAGAACGATGAATGTCGTTTTCTAGAGCAAATAAAAATTTCAAAACGGATCAAGGATTATGAAATTACATATTAGAAAATTGCTCAGTTAGGTATGTTGCTGGATTTATTTTACGCAAATGTTTACATAAGTTTAAGTGCAGTAGCTGCAAAGATGAACTAACGAGTTGCGCGACTATGATAGAAGCAAATGAAGAGCTTATGAAGCAGGAAGCTTCCCAAAGCAGCAGTCATTTAGAAACGGGGAATTTATGTCCGCCAACAAATATAATAAATGACGTAGTACTGCTCACTTTAAAGGTTTTCCAAGCAGTTTATCCAGAAATAAAATATAAATACCATCTACTCCACAATCTATATAATATTGCGGAAATTCAAATAGAAAAGAATACATTCGGTTTCCTAGGGTCTATCAAAAACCATTCATGTCAAGAACACCGTAAATTTATAATTCGGTATACTTTAATGGTGCGACTGTTAAAACAGACTACTTGGGAATCCAAAGCTATTCGGAAGGTGAAAACAAGCCATCCAAAAAATCAGAAACTTAAGCCATAATTAAATGTTTGATTCAATTTATTATTTTTATATTTTTATTACGATGTATATACATATGTATATATTTAAATGTTAACATCTATTTATAAATAAACTCATTAATGTCCAATGGCCTCATAATGGGATAAGGTAGATAACTCGATGAATAAAACCACAGTCGAATCCCACAAAATAGATTTAATGATGTTATAAGTAAACGTTTTCGAATCCACTGGAGTTCATCTTCAGACTACAATAAATATACACAATATTGCATGTGAACAGAAAAAGCCAGAATAAACTTACCAAATAATTGAATAATACAAAAAGCAAAAATCTTTCCTTAAATAATAACTTTCGAGCTCCTAAGCCAAAAACGGCAGTTCCCGGAAAGAATATTGGTCTTGTACGAAACATGATTGAAGAGGACCGGCATGTTACTGGCAGGAGTATTCAAGCAACTTTAAAGATTGGTGTGAAAGTAATTGATTCCATTTTACACAAACATTTAATGGTACGTAAGCTTTGTGCCCGTTGGATTCCCCACAGTTTGACTCCAGTTCAAAAAGAAAACCGTGTGGCATGGTGCTGATCTACACTGGATCGCTTTGACAATGATACAGTCGGGTGTCATCTTATTTAACGGGTGGCCCTTCGCAGTACGAACCACCACAGCACTTGTATAGTTATATTGCTCTCTTTCTAGCTCCTTAGTTCGTATAGGCGATTAGAGCGAGCGATTAGAGTCTTGCAGATTGCTGCTCTAAAGTTTATGAAATATAAAATTATCTAAACAATACTCTGGGTTTATCGAATATAGCGGCATAGGGCACCCTGTTATATATACAAAACAATTCAATTGTTATTGTTTATGCAGTTAAATTATGTAAAAAAAATTCAGACTATTAAATTTTCGGAAACGGGCCCGCGCAAGCTCGTAGGAGGTTAGGAAAAAAACATTACATTTATTATCTGTTTTCAATCAATAACTGAATGTACCCTTTTTTAAATATAAAAAAACTTAATGATCTGGAAATAAGTTCAATACAAGGTAAGCGATTCAATTTCATTCCGTCCCGGTAAATCAACACTGCAAGTCAACACACAAAACAGCAAAACAGATAAATAATATGAATACATAATTAATTAATTTAAGTTTGTTGGCATTTAAAATAATATTTTGTATTGGTAAATGATTAGTGTTTTTCTCCTGCTGGATAATAAATGTACGCCTACTGTCATTGGCAAGCGTGGGGATTTCATATACAGGGTGTAAGGAAAATGCTTGCCCAATTTTTGGGAGCGAGTTCTCTATATCAAAACAAGAAAACGTTCGTATTAGCATAGATGGGAAAATGCTGTCGTTACGGAGTTACAGCCTTCTAAAGTGAGAGTTGTCCAATCACTTTTCCGCATATAATTTTGGTAATAGTTGGACTAATGTTTTGAAAGTTTATGTGCATACGTTACTCATAAACGTTACTCATCAATTTACAATCGGCTATATCTAGAGTCACAAACCAATACCATATCAGTTTTCTTTCTAGTGGTGAATATTATTTGGTAAAAGAATGCAGTAATATACCGAATAGTGCGGTTAATTAACCCCACGAAAACATTAATTATTTGAAAACTTAGAAATAGGAGATAGTAATCCATACATATCCGTTTATAGCATTTTAACAATGTACATCTGTAAGAGATAATGGAAACATAGCGTTTGCATAATTAACACACTGTATTGTACACGATTACACATTTTATGGAAATTTAACAATTACAACTTTAGAAAAATAATTTGTACACTCTTCTTCCTCTTCCCTGCATTGGGTAACATTTAAAATACGACGATAACTAAATTTGAAGTATGGTATTCGAATTTTTAGTAGCAATTAATAAACCATTTTAATTCGAGAACCGCATTAATGGAGGTATTCCCGTATTATAAATATATTAGAGGGAAATATGAGAATGGTGATAATACACCTACGTTAAACACCTACAGAAAACTTACTAACTTTGATCCATTTCCCAAGGAAATAATATTAATGGTCTGTGTTGCTTAGAGATATTAATGTTGAGTTGCAGATCTAGCTTGTCAGGAGACCGAGATACGTAGCCCAAATTTTTTAAATAATATACTGTAAGTTCTATGTCTCAGCTCTTCGAATGATTTCCGATATATTCTGCAAATTGCAATTTTAACCTTTTGCTTTGCCGGGAGCAACCTCATACGGGAATTTGCATTATCCTCTCGAAAGATCTGTTTATCAAAAACTTCAATGACACATAAATACAAATATATAAAATACACAGTGTTGCAAATAACAATTACTACTATTCAATAAGATCATAGTTTCCCATGTGTTCTCCCGAAGACCCCTTAGTCTCGGTGATTCCGAGGAGCACACGTTCAGGAACGCTGTTAGGAAAAGGGAACATCATCATCTAGACGCGATTAAGTAAGTGTTGAATAACTCGAGCAAAGGATAGATAGCAGAATATTAGAACATGTATTATTAATTTATTATTGACTCTGCAGTAAGAACATAATAGTAGATTTCTTTACGTATTTGTCACAGTTTTACGATTATATCCTTACAGTTTTTTTCTATATTTACGTATCTAGTGTGACTTTAGTGGTATTGTTACGTTTAAGGGTGTAACTGAAAAGGAGCCCTTTGTCTTTATCGCCGGGATTGCCAGAGAAACAACTACCCTTATATAAAATGATTGGTTTTCTTCATTTACTATGCGCTACAAAACAATTATAGCTTATTTTAATATATTATGCTAAACTACTTACAAAAATATGAATAGGTATAAGGCCATTGCTGGGGTGGGATATTTTCTTTACTCAATCGCTTACTGGCAAGTGTCTACTATGCACTGATTGTCATTACTCTCACTACTCCCTCTCAACTCTCAAGTTGCCTTTTTATCAATTCGCCTTTGCACCCATAAGCGATGACCTGGATATAACTTAATTTCTCTTATCAAGCCTATTACTTATTTCACATTGCCTAATTTAATATTCCAATGTGCTTTAATTTTACTGAGTTAAAATGACCTCATTGCTTGCAACATAAATGTGTATGCAATTGAAATCACATTACAACAGTTATGAATCAATAATAATTTAAATTAGAATTTTGGATATTGGGTTCGTAACAGTATAAACTCGAATTTATTTATCTATTAGTTAGAAAATTATACAATTATGTCAAGAATTACTAAAATGAAAGAAACAATTAATTTGCAATTGTATCTTAAAATGTGATTATTATAATTATAATAAATTGTATCATCAAGTGTCCTTAAAGATAATGGATGATGACAGAAAAACTCTACTAAAGAAGTCACTGTTTATACGACATTTGGCAATTTAATTCCAAGATTGACACTGGCACTATAGCACTAAAGTTACGTGAAAATAAACCAAAAGTAAGTCAACGTCTAAAGTTCACAGTTTCCTCGGCAGAAGGTGGTCAAGCGAGCATCGAACAGCTGTTAATTTCTCTGCAGGTCGTTAGCACGTGTTCTGGTTGCAAAAATCCAAAATCAAAACCATGCTATTTATCATTTCATACAGAGTTTATGCTGAAAGAACCAACAGTAAATAGTACATTCGACGTGAAACCAATGAACATATTATCGCAGCGCATTTGGAGAGAAGGGTAGTTGGTTTTTGTTGCAGGACAATGCACCTGTCCATTCTGCACTGATTATGATTAAGAAACACGGTTTTGTTGAGATCAATCACCCAATATATTCACTTTGCAACAACTAACCTTTTCTGTTTTCACAAAGGGAAAACTGTAGGAGATATTAAGGAAACTGTATCTGCCGAATCGAAAACAATTTCTTCGGACATCTTCGCCTACTGTTTTCGAAAAATGATGCAACAGGTATATTAAGTAAATACAGAGTACTTTGATAAAATGTTAACAAATTTGTATGTTATTTAAATTGTATTCCTTTTTATTGCGTCTTTCCAAAAAATAAATTATCGAACTTCGTATACCATTGCTGTCCTATTCTATTATAGAGCTACGAATGGAATTTTTTGTTAAAATTTAAAATGTTTCATCTAATTAACTAGATATGATTTACAAAGTGGGATTATAAAACTGTTAAATTCTAGAAATTCTTGTTTTTTCTGAGTAAAGTAAACAACAATCAATAGTTCAATAGAATGTATTAGCCAGCAGTCTACATTCAATTTCATTAATGTAGATAAACCTCATGATTCATTTTTAAATTATAGCTTTACAATAAACTGAGTTCAAATGTTTATAATACTTTGCAAGATAGAAGACTGAAAAAAAAGGAATTATAAAATAAACTTGTTTTTCTTTTTAAATGCCCAATAATATTTTCATATACATATGTCAAAACCAATAAATAAACTAAACATAAATACAAATGCACATTATTTATTATGAAAACTGAGAAAACAAGTTTTATTGTTTATTTATTTTACAATAATAATTCTGTATTCGGAGATGGCATATCTCTCTGTGAATTTATTGGTATATCTACTAGAAATGTAATATTGCTATCATAATTTGTTTTTGACGAAACGTTGTTAATCGACACCAATTAAACGTTCTTCGAGTTATAATCCCACGAAACATTTAGCTACTAACAATATAACAGAGAGTCGTTTACGGGTCCAACTGCAAGTAGAAGGGAAAATCCGAAAAGTAATTCTACTACATCATACAGTTATGAGAAAGAATTTTTTTACTAAAAAATAGAGGTTCATGTACGAGAGCTGGAATGTTTTATAACCCTTAGTGCATTCTGGTTTTTGTAGACAGCTTTTTAGTAAATTCTGAGCATGGAAAATAGTAAATATTAATATTAACTTCGGGCGTGTTGCTGTAAGTATTAAATTTATGGAGCAATTCTTTCCAGTTCTTAGAAATAGCCGGCTTTGTCGGTTTCTGTCCCACGGTTCTAAATATTTCTTACACCAAAGGATAGTTTTATATAAAATTTAATTCTGTATTTTAACAATAAACATAAAAAACATATAAGCACTCATATCGGTGCTCTTGCAACCGGCATTCGGTCCTACTATAAAATCATGGCGTAAGTATACTTGTACATCTTCCAACAAAATCCCTTTCGGTATCTCGTTAAACTGTTACGGAATCGTCTATTCACAACCATATTTGGTTTCTAACTATGTTGCCAGGTCGATCTTGTGGTGCAACCTCTATCGATATAGATGGTGGAAGTCTGTAAAGGGTATTAAGAATTACATATTCTTCTTCTTCTGCGAAGCACTGTATCGCTGCAAAACTTTGATTTCTTATGCCTAGCCCATAATCACCGATAAATTCGCCGCTTAGCGTTTCAGTAACCTCGCATGATTACCGTCACCATAACTTCTTCATCTGCGCCATCGGCTGTAGGAGTATACCCTTAAACAATGTTAACTTTCACTGGGGTGCTATTCATTTGAATGACTAGCTTTCTTTCTGATGGTGATGTAAAATTTGTGGCATACCGTTATACTTCCGTAGATTATATCATACCAACTCCATATAGACGAGGTTTGTAACTCTTGGGTGTTTGAGTATAACCCGGAAACCAAACGCCAGAGCATGTAATGGCACACTTCAACCTCTCCAAAGCAATAAAAAGCGAGAATGCGCAAGTCGAAGATCAAATGCATGCTGATTTGCTTTTTTGATAGCCAGGGAATCGTTCACAAAGAGTTTGTGCCTCAGGGCCAAACATTAAGAACAACTGGGTATTGCATCACGACAAAGTACCTTGTCACACAGCAATTTCATTAAACGATTTTTTGGCCAGTTAGAACATTCTTGTGGCTCCTCAGCCTCCTTATTCAACCGACTTGAGTCCTTGTGACTTTTTACCCTTCCCGAGACTGAAAAATCACCTCAAAGGACATTTTGGGACACTGGAAAACATTCAAACGGCTGTAAGCGACCAGCTGAAGACTATTCCAGTATCCGAGTTCAAGCACTGCTATGAGTGCAAGAACCGTCTCTAGCGCTGTGTGGCTTCCCAAGGCAGTTACTTTGAAGGAGACAATGTTGAATTGTAATTATATTCGAATACAAAATTTTAAAAAAATCAGTCCTATTAGGTACTTCATTTACACACCTCGTATGCTAACGTTGAGATCTTTGATTTCGCTGTTGCCCAGTATGGCTATTCTGAGCATAGTTGTTCCTTGGATGGCATGTTATGTATGTAGGTGTATTTTTCCTGCCTGGAATATTGATTTCGCATTCACATATTTTAATGATCTTCCGGCTTATCTTCAATGTTGTTTTCTCATTTATTGTTGTACGGGGATTTCGCTGGCTGACAACCTGGGAAGCCCTGTGGTCTTCCCCTGTCAGATCTTGGTTTCCGAGTCCAAGATCTGTATTTCTTTCAACTTAAGCTAATGACGTAGTAGTTTCCCGTTGCATTCTCCATCGCGGTATTATAGCCGAGTTAAGCCTAATGTGATAGTCGCCTGTAAGTATTTGGTGACACGCCTGTTAAGAAGTTATTATCCTGCAGCCATGACTCATTAATGATATAACTCCTTCCTTATGGCATGCTAGTTTTGGTCCACCCCTGATAATTTTTTTTCCAGGTACCACCCATATCTGGGAGACTTTCCCTTATCCGCTAGATGGGGAGATGCCCGACGGGGGACTAGCAACTTCTCACGAGCGCAAAAAATATAAACACGAAGGCCTATGCAAGGAGGTGTGGCATTATGCTCTTACTGTTGCATGTTTCTATCCGGGAGTAGTGCAATTTCTTATAAAGAGTGTAGAAAAAGGATTATAATATTACCAATGCACACAATAGAGTGGCCATGCCGTTTATTGCTTTACAACTTCGTATTCAGTCATGTCGCATAAACATAGTGCAGTCTACTGAATTTATAAGAGGGCGTCTGCCTTTGAACTCGTTGTGCTCTCTTGTTAAATTTTTAGAACACAGCAGCATTACCCCTTTAAGGATTACTTATCTGGAGGACATCAAATTACTGGGTACGAACGAGAAGATTCCCGTGCAAAACAAGTATGTTAAGAATAAGTAATAGTGTTGTGACAGGTAGTATCAAAATTAAATCGAGATCTTGAAAATACTTGTAAGTTATTAAAGCTTAACGAACCTAAATTAAAAAGATATAAAACAAAGTCATTAACGATTAGTAGTGGATGAGTATTGTTGACGTATTGTTTTCAGTTCCTGAAAGTGGCATACAACAACCGTAAAATGGAAAACCGCAAATTACTTTATTTGCATTAAACGAAACGTTAGAAACCCTGCAGTAGTTTAATATTAAGCACTGAATTGATTTGAATACTAATATTTTGATCCTAATATTGATTTTTTTAAATGTTATGGTCTATAATAAGGATGTACATAACGAAAGCTGGAATGGAATTGTTGATAAATTTCCAGTAACAATAAAAACTAGCTCACCGAAAAATTTATATTATGTACCTACTAAAATGTCAGAGAAACCCAAATAGGTTATACACTTATCTCAGTGTTAGAAGTTATGCGTTAACTATGTGAAATCTGTTTGTTAATTAATTTATGCGTTGGAAAATACCGTTTGGTAACGTCTGCATGAATGGTTCTAACACCGGTTCCAGGACATTATGAATATAGCGATGAGCATTTAAAGTGCCTGGGACGAACACAAGAGCTGATCTTCTACCGAAACCCACAAAAAAAATCTTGATTCGTCACTGAAGACAATGTCGTCCCATTACTGATTCCAATGCTGCCGCTCTTGACACCAAGCAAGCCTAACAGCCTTGTGATGTGCAGGGAGCCGATGGAATGGATGGTAGGATCGCAGTTCAAAAAAAGAGATTCTTCTGTAAATTGTTGGCATTGACACGCGGCGGTGCAAAGCTCACATCCAGACTACAGCAACAGAAATTGTTGTTTGCAAGTGGTCTCGTGCAGCTACTCTTTGAAGAAGTCGATCTTTACGAAGATTGCTGCTACGTGGAGGTCTACCAGCTGGACGATGTCGCTGAATGCCTTCTTCTGACCAAGCAGACCATATTCGTGCAACTGTAGTGTGGTCCCGATTTACCCTTCCAACAATTTCACGAGAAGAAAGTCCAGCTTCTTTCATGCCGGTAATTCGACCTCTATCAACGTCGGAAATGTGGTTAAAATTTCTATGTCTTACTGGAGCCATTTGAAACATTAATTTTGTCACAAAATGTAACAAAATCTCGAAACAACTAATTAATGTTTACTAGATATTGTTTTGTTTCTAAACAACAAGTTGATGAGAGACAGTACACGAACACTACAACCACTTGATTTTTTAATGGAAATAGTGATCATTTCATACGCAATAATAACACATTATTTTATTAAATTTTTAAATACGTAGCTATATTTTTAATGGATGGTGCAGTTCATATGAAACTGAGCATATATCATGAACAAAGTGAATTCCTTATCTCCTCCTTGTTCTAGAATAATTGCCCACCCTGTTTTTGGCGGTTGTAATAGTTCTTTTTTAATTGTCAATCTGATGTCCGCGGACTCAAACAGTAATACTGCAAGGTTGTGAACGGTTAAAGATCTTAGTCGTAAATTGTTTCTACTTCAACCGGAATTTCAACTGATCTATTAAAATTAATCTGAACGAATCTAATATCCCATTAGTAAAAACTGAAGATTAATTAAAGATACATCTACAATTTGCTGCAAGTTTTGTAATTCACGTGTAAACCAAAGATTCTGTTGAATTACGTTACTAACTTTTTTCCACATTTTAGTGTCAATTATATAACTATATATCAATTTGATGACGTTAAATGGCTAGACATTATAATTTTATATATATATATATATATATATCATTAATATTTCCTTCAATTAATATTTAATGTTTAATCATGTTTTAATTTTACTATTTTTGTTAACTTAGAGCAGCCGAATTAAAATTCGTGTTAACGTAGTAACAATTTATGAATAAGACCCTTTACCATTCACAACTACGCAATATTAATGTTGGTGTCGGCAGAAATCAGACTGACAACTGAAAAAGAACGGTTATAGCGGTAAAAAAGGGTGGGCAATTATTCTGTAAAAAGAAGTATGTGAACATTAATTTCTTTTGTTCTGGTGTATATTTCTGCATTTTTTGTACCATGCAGGACAAAAGGAATACGTAGAGTCTTGCTGGTGGTCGATGCTTCAGGCGCTTGCGTCCGCGCATCACGAGGGCAAATCACAACTTTTGGTGGTTAGACAGCCCAGTCCGGGTCGCCCCTACACTGTTTAGGGTTGGCACCCCTTGCGAGGCTTATCTCTCGATATGCAAATCGCGACATAAAATACCGAACGCGAGATTCGTTCTAAATTTTTCAATCAAGCCCTTTCTTCCGAGTTAAGTGCGTGAACGACGTGCACGCGAATACCAAAAATGTTTTCGCAGTTTAAAATGTGATCCGCCGGCGCAAACTGTTTAAAAAGTTCTAAAAAATGGGGTTTTCCAAAACACTAATTTTAACTGTGTAAGTATTATTAGTTTCTGATATAATTCTCGAAATCATCTGCTAAACTCAGTGAAAGTTCGCGTGTTTGTTGACGCAGGAAGCACCCAGAAAATTAAAAGTATTGTATTAAATTCGCGAACCATAAAAATGGTGCTCATTTTTCATTGGCGCGGAGGGAGAGCGAGGTATTTGCAAAAAGCCCACGCACAGGCTAACATTTACTTCTGCTTGTATGCTCTCAGATATATTGGAAAAACTGTAGCTTAATGTCAACTGGTTATGGTGCCATTATTTTGTCAGAGAGCAGCATTTACGAAAAAAGTAACTCTATGAAGAGAATGAGCGCAGAGAACATAATAAAAAATAAGGATAACTAGGAACTTCCACGCGTTAATTACTTGGTCTATTCAGAAGCTTTAAATTTTTCAATAGTACAGGACTGCGTACAAATACAACAAAAGTAGCAATTCGAAATGTTTAAAGGTCACCTTAAATAATGCCTATAAAAAAGAAAAACAAACTATATGGCAAAACAGAAAGTAATTGCGAAATTTCGATATTAAACAATATCTGATAACAAAGCATCATCCGCTAAATAAGCAAACATTTAACGTACAAGATAATTAAATGAAAGCTGCAGAGAGTAAAAATTAGACAAGCTGTTGGAGAAAGAGGAAATTGTAAATTTAATTGATTACGCAAGGGAGATTTTATATTATTCAAATTCCATCACCCATAACGGTATACATAATTTAATTAGGGGTTAAAATGTAAAGATTGAAATGCAAAATTCGCAAAATTTACATTTTTCTCGATTTCCCTTACAAATTAAATTTTTCGTGGGTATAAAGTGCTTTGGGCCATTAGAACTTAGCACATAAATCTTTTACGAGGAAAGTTTTCTAACGTTCTTGTACGGCAAAACATAGTTACAAACATTAACTAAATCTATAATTTTTATTCTCCATATGAGATGCGAAAATGAAAATAATGCCTCACTACGGTTTCCAGCGATAACATGTTTTTAAAAGCTGTTTTTGGTTGTGATTTGTGAACTTCGAGGACTTTCAAGTGTATTTGAAAAGCCTTGAATCAACTGACAAATTTGTTTCAATACATCCACATGTTTGTTTGGGATGCCGGATATTTCAATTTCCTAAAAGCTCATACGATTTTTATAGAAGTCTTGGTACACATTTTTGTCGTACGTAATAAAAATATTTTTTAAACTCTCATTTCGGTGATTGCCTTAACCCAAGAACTTCATTTACCTGTTGTACTACATTATGCAAATTATGTTACCAACAAAATTGTTTGTAAAGTAAAGCGTCCCTAAATATAAGTTCCTCGGGCAATATTTAGTACTTCGCATTATTAAAGTTCTGCATTACATTTTACAATGTTCATTAGGTAGTTTTAGATCATACAGTAGTTTTTAGCAGTGTTTTATAAATACACTTTATGTAATTTAATTATTTTGGTAAACAGACGGCAATAAAAAACCAAGTTATCATTCGATAAAGGAAAACAAGAAGTCCTATTTTGTACCTATTTGTTGTTATTTATTAATAGTGTAAAATATTATCGATTATTTCTTAAAAGTCATAATTCCTAATTATTTTAAAAATATCTTCGTTAATTTCTCATAATTTACACATTTTAATAAAGATTGAAACATTTTAAAGTAAAAATAATTTGCAATAAATACATTCCCACATTAACATTCCCTAAAAAAATTATGATTCCTGCTTAAATATTCATTTATTTTATTACTACAAATTTTAAAACTGTTATGCATTGGCCTTCAGGTACGATAGATATTAAAATTAAAAGTTAAGTAGATAAATAAACTAAAAATGTGACGGTAATAAGAAAATAGACAATATTTAACTACTATAAATTAATTAATGGAAATATTAAATTAATAGGGAAAACTTTTACCTATCTTTGTTAAGCACGATTAGCTTGCCTCTGCTTTTCAGACTCTCTATATTGCAATCGAGTAATGTTTGTAAAATTAAACCAAATTATTATTATATAAATACCTTATTTTTGGACATATACACAGTTAAATATTAACATACGATGATTTCCCAACTTGACTTTGATTTAAATTTCTGCTTTTAATTTACACATCGCTTAACGCATCTGTATGCTTTATGTATCTGCATTTTGTAATTTTTTCATGGCTTAAGCGTTTCGTTAGTTTTTACATAAAAGCTCCCAGACAATGGCTGAAAATTACTATTATTTTTAATTAGAACATCGTAATTTTTTCTATCCACTTAGACTGAGCTCGAAGTAATATCAGTTCTCTAATTGTCACGGTTAGTAAGCAAAACACTAATTTTTTTGGAATCTTCATGATTCAACGAAAAAAAAAACGAGGAGCTCTTGCAAAGGTTTTGACATATAATATTTTACATAAAATATATAAATTGGTTATTTGATTGTAGGTGTTAACAAAATAGCCATAAAGATGGTTAATTGTTCTTGCTATAACTCGCCTAATTTCGTATGTGACAATAATTATTAGTATTAACCATCGAGTGAATTACTTAAAATGTTTTAGTGTTTTTAAATACAATTATCAGATTTTTGTCTATAACAGATTATATTGACAATTACTAAATTTTGTAGGGTCATATAAATTAAACATAGTAAAACTTGTAAACTTCTGTGACGGATTAAAAAGATTCTAATAATAGTTTATTGTCGACTTTCCGATTGTGTGTCTCCACTCAGACATTGATTTCTAGTACCTATAATATGCCGTAATTACAATATGAATAAATAATCGAAAATGCGTTGAAAGAGATTTTTAGCTTTATTTTTTGAATGGCTTTAATTCATAGCATTCTATAACAAATATCTGCCGATTGCGGCATAATATATTGGAACTTGTGTGCAAAAACAAAAATACGAATATTTATTTCATATACATACTTTCTTATTACCAAAAATGATAGTTCTACTTGAAATCGTTTAAATCTGCAGGAGTTGCTCTCATACACCTCTAATTAAACAAATTTTACCACAAGTAAATGTGGCAAACAATTACATGTAGTTCTTTAGAAGGGATAGGTAAACGGTTTCATTCGTTATTGCCTTATCTGTATCTACCCTCCTCTTATAGATCTAGGGTTAAAGAATTAATTGTGTATTTTTGTGATTTTGTGGTTATTATCAGTAATCAGAATCTACTAAAAGTGCTAGAAGTGACGAAGTTTAAGGACTAAAGAAGTAAAAATAACAAAGATACAAATAGCTTTCCTTCTTAAAAATTGTTAATCCTATCAATTTGTTACAAATTAAAGGAAAAAACTTAAGTAAACCTAACAAGTTGGATTCTGCTCTTCATGCTGAAGTTTATGTGCGTTTAAACAGATAACGAAAAAAGTTATAAAAAAAAGCTATTTTTTCTACTTGAAGTCATAAATAGTTTTTAAATTAAATCCTATAAATAATTAAAAAACTGAAAATTTTTCATCACTACTAATTTTTTCATCTGTGGACAATAAATTGATTTTTAGTAGCGTAATTTCTGTCCCTCCTACGCCCTTAAGTTAGAGAGTAGACATTTGACAAAGATTTGTATAAGCTTCTGTATCTATTGTGCGAACGTTTTAATAAAATATCAGAATTATAAGGAGAGCAGTTTAAGAGTGAATGATGAAATAGTATAAACAATCATAAAACAGTATCTTATGTCTATTTAATATCCTCCTTAAGAACCGTAGTTTCTGTACAGACGTTGAGAACCTCTAAACATGGGCTTTTAATAGAAAATACGTAAAACCTTAGATACCATAAAACAACTGAAAGTACGTTCTTGTATTGAATTCGCTAGAACATGCATGGAATGGAATTTAAGTGAGTTAGTAAATGGCTTTCCATCAACTAACAACTATTAACTACTTCAAGTACCTAAGCGATTTGGCCTTAACAAATCTTGTGCTCCTATATAGAGGGTGTTAATGAATTGCAGGGACAAACTTCTAGGGCTTGAAGTATACATGAAAACAAACATTTTTTTGTTAATATATGTATGCTCAAAAGTGTTTCCTTTCAGGGATAGAGCTTCTCAAAGATCCTTTATGAAGCCCCTACATGTAGGCAACTCAATTTACTACCTACTATTTGTTTCCGTAACGACGGAAATTAATATAGGATAAGTAAAGCCCTCTTTCCCACTTTTCAAATTCAAATTAAATGTAAAATAAATTAATTAACAAAATGTTTCAAAACTAAGCAATAGAAAAAACCAAAATTACAAAAAGCAAAACCCAACTATTTGAAAAATTTACAATAACTAATTAAAAAATTAACAAAATTATAGTAAATGTTCAAAGCGCCCCCCCTCCCAGCTTATACACACGAAGCACATCTACGAAATAGATTCAAATAAAGCAAATTTTGACACAATTTCATATTTTTCTGATATTTTTTGACTTTTCTTGCATTCGTTTCTATCTGTACCTTTTATAATTCGTTTTTTTCGTTCTGTGATTTTTTTGATAATTATTTTCTTCGTTATTTTCGTTCTGTGTTTCGTATTTTTGTGTTATGGCGAATTATACTTTTGCCGAACAGCATGACATGATGTTCATGTATGGAGCTGCCTGGGGTAAGGCGCCTTTACCAAGAACATTTTTCGAATAGGAATCATCCATCGCACAAGGCCTTTAGTGTAGTTTCACGTCGGCTGCGGGAGGAAGGTACATTTATTGTCAACAGACACAGCTGTGGAGCTACCAGAACAAGGTGAACGGTGAATTTTGAGGAAGAAATTTTGGAGAGAGTGGCTGAAAATCCTTGTACTAGTTCAAAGGCCATAGTTCATGAAATGGGAGTGAACCATGTTTCAGTATGGCAGGTACTATATGAACAGCAGCTACATCCGTACCATTCAATGTTTTGAAACATTTTCTTAATTAATGTATTTTAAATTTAATTTGCATTTGAAAAGTGGGAAAGAGGGCTTTATTTATCCTGTATTAATTTCCGTCGTTATGGAAACAAATAGTAGGTAGTAAATTGAGTTGCCTACATTTAGGCGCTTCTTAAAGAATCTTCGAGAAGTTCTATTCCCGAAAGGAAACACTTTTGACCATACATAAATTTATTTACAAAAAATGTTAGTTTTCATGTATACTTTAAGCTCTAGAAGTTTGTCCCTGCAATTCATTAACACCTTGTATAGTTTTGTTGTTTTTGCATTTATGACGATTTAGAATAATTGTTTTACGCCACCTCGATAATTACAACCCAGAAATTCATATTTCGCTTGGTTAAGGTATTAATGAAACGCCCTTCATTGATGAATCTTCATTCATGTTACGAGATTTTATTAATTATGCATATAGGGCGTCAATAAACGATCTGAATCCGTCCAACAGGTTTTATTTTAAAAATTGAAACGATTGTATCCATTGTCAAATCTAACTTCAAACTCCCTCAAAGCTTTTATTATTCTTTGTGTGTGTTATGGTGGTTTCCGATCAGACTCGCAGATATTGTTAACTGGAAGAATTTTCTTCATCATTCGTCAAGATTTTGCTGCATTCGCGTGCATGCATTAGGCGTGAATTGTTTCACCCTCCGTGCATGCTTTTAAATGAGATTTTATTTAGTTTAGTAATTACTAACTACATAGACGTATGCCATCTCATTTTTTCCGAGGTCGTTGAGAATTAGAAAAGGACACACAATTTCTGGATTGCAAAGTGGAGCTACTTGCAGAGCTCGTTAGCTGCTCTTTTCATGCGATACCTAATGATCAATCTATACGAATTTATACATACATGGCATATTCATTCGTAAGTAAAATTGTTTATAGAAACACTGGTCCAGGGGGCTTATAGAAGTTATAACTTAAACTTGCAGAGATTATATTAGAATGCAGCGATTTTTTTCTATTTCTCTTAAGCAAATTAATTACCTCATTAGAAATTTATTTTGTCGTGTGGCTAGAGGTTAATGAACGTAATTATAACAAATAATTTGAAAATAGCAAGCATTTTGTAACTTCACATTCCGTATAAGTATTCTAAACACCCGATATTTTATTTACATTAATTATATGTACATCTATCGATTTACGATCGATTTGTCTAGAAAAATGACAATCTCATTTATTGGCTGATGTTATTCCACCCCTTTGTGCGTGACTAAATATTACGAATATAATATTCTTGTCAGTAAGATAATAAATGTAAATGAACGGTTTCATTTTTAGGATATGTAAAAATTAAATTCCAAAGGATTTTGTTGAAACTGCCGGTAGGCACAGAAATTTTCGTCATTTGCAATTACTTAATGTAAGAGCAGTACCCATCGTTTCGAATATTTCCACAGCCAAGCATTTGTTGGTGGCGCAGATTCTGCCAAAACCGTTCGGGGTTAAAACTGGAATCGCGATTTACGAGCAGATATAGCAGAAAATTTTACGCTAGCACTGCAGAATCCAAAATCGCGAGTGGCTGCACTGCCAATGCGCAAAAAATGCTGGCACAATTATTTTGTGGTTAACTTAACCCTAGTCCCTGATCACACAATTTAAAGTAAAGCACAAAAGTTGTGGCTGCTGCAGTGCCAGATAATTGGACTTCTATGCAGTGTCTTACAGTGATATTAATAACCACTGGTTATACTAATTTTGTACACATAATGTTATGGTAGATCCAAGAGAGAGGCTACAAGAAAAACAGAAGTTTTTTTGGGATTTTTCATTTATAGAAATGTGTGTTCAGTCTAAGACTAAGCAAATATTTTCTAAACTTTGAGCAAAAGTACGAAGTACAAGATGCAGTTGTTTCTGAAAAACAATGCTACTCACAAAATCTGGAACTGATTGGTATGGGTTTTCCGGCAATTTAAAGAAGCACAAATAGATTTTTGTAAAACAGATTTAGACTAGCGTGCGTAAATATAGAAAGGAACGGCGTGTCATTATAATTCAATAAATTTCTTTGGTAGTGCTGTGAAAATCATGGACACTTTCAAGTGGTGTGCGTAAACGATTTGATAACAAGAGACCATTTTATTCAGTTTAAACAAAATTTTATAAAGCGTTTAACTGAAAAAATAACCAACATTTTTTCTCTACTTAAGGTAATTATTGGAGATGGTGTACAAAATCTCTTACATAGAAATACATCTCATTTCATTGACAGCCTCTTCGTCCCACTGCTGGGCATCGGCCTCTTTTTTTCTATGTGTTTCTCCTAAGCGTTGAGGTAGAAACACGGGGTACTTACAGTTTAACGTCGAATCCGAACGACAGAAATTCCAGAGAAGGTTTTTAGCATTAAGATTACACGGTTGCAAGCCGGATTGGAAATTGTGTGTGGTGGGTTGCAGACAAGATTTTTATAAATTTGCATAGTAGTGCTTAGATTTCGAACCCAAGCCAGAACCGACGTTTTACTCAGAAAGCGAGCGCTCTATCAACTCAGCTGCCAACACACATTAAGCTACCACCACACATCTACTACATCAAATTACTTAGATTGTATACAGCTGTTCTACCAGTCAAATTCTTAAGGGATGAAAACTCAAAAATTATTTTGGCCTGTCAAAATTACTGAATAAAATACCTTAATGGAGATTTAGATTCGTGTTCTGTAGTTTAGAGATGATCGAACTACCAAAGTACAACTGAGCTCATTCAGATAGACAAAATACAAGCATTAAAAAATAACGCACATAAAATTAATTTGAAAAGCTGCTGGATAAAAAATTAGCCAATTAGAATCTTTAATTAGCAATTTCAATTAAAACACTTCTTAAAATTTAATGAGACAGAATAGTGATCTCTTGAAATATATCAACTTTGTAATTCATGTGATGCAATTTTAACAAGACGTTTCCTTTTAATTTAGTTTGCCTATTCGGTAATTATCAAATAAATGGAAATCCAGAAAATATATGAATCACATCGTTTACGTGACACCTACGTGGATTTGCATAAGCGACAGAGAAATGAATGACAACGACCCAAAACTTCCCCATTATCCCTTAAAATTTGAAACAAAAACAGACATCGTGTAAACAAAGATTTCAAAGAGCACGGAAACGTCTGCTCGAATCCTCAGCAGGTTATTCTAACTCACAATAAATGACGAAGCTAAATAGCAACAAATCCATTCTTTAACAAGCCATTCGACGCTTGCCGATTTGTCACATTCAGCTTTGCACAGGTTTGCGCGATGTTCTTAAATGACTTCCCGTGCTAATTTTGTTATGCAGATGTTAAGGCTGTAACATGTTAACCCTCGCTGAATTGCTGGAGGGGAAATGTCTGAGTTGCTTGTAATTTCCTGATATTTCGTAGTCATGTGCACACAGCAGATTTACTCACATTACCCCTTGTTTCCGGCGATAAATGCATTTGTAACTACCCAATTACAGTTAATTATATTTTGAAATTTTACCATCCTATTAAGCGTCTATAAAATTTAACAAACCGTACTCTAACGGTCGCTACGCAAGCAATAAATTTAAAGTCACCTAATTGTAAATTATTGTAGTACTGCTATCAATGCACAATTAATAAACTGCATCTAAGATCTATTCATTAACATTTAGTTAAGGCCACATTGTACGCGATAAATCACATCGATGTGTCCCTCGGGAAAATGCACAAATAATCAGTTACCTAATTAGGAAGTTACAAATTATTAATTTTGTATAAGACAAATTTCAAAACAGCAACGGAAGATTAAACTATCTTGTTTAGCTCTTAGCCCGCCATTCAGAACTTTCAGAAGGAAGTCGGTGGTGAGAAAAAAGCTAATACGGCGGGCTCGGATTTTTAATAAGTCGGGCGCAACTTGTACATAAAAGTTGGTATTAAAGCAGAATTTAGGTCACATCACCAAGAATGCAGCATGGCAATGATGACGATCCCTAAGCCGTCTCCACAGTACAATCTAAATGAAGTCGTTCAAGACTGCTCGTTGCTGAAAATCCTTGCAAATCCTATTCAGGACTTTTCTTTACTATCCAGATAGATATTTGTATTGCAGCAATACCACTATTATTTCAATAAGTAAAGTGGATCGCATTTAATAAATTAGCTTAATGCATTCAAAGTCCGCTCGAATTTTGCGCCGTCCTCTTTTTCAAACTTGTTCGAAAACCGCCACTGTAAGGGAAATTGCTTTTCAAGGCATGTTACCCTTTTGATTGATCATTCAATCTGAATTGAATTACTGGGTTTCGACGGCGCTTGTACACAAATTATTACAAACCGTTTAAAAATTAACAAAGACAGACATGTACTTGCTCTGATCCCCTCATACTGTTTATTAATAATTTCTGAATTTTGGAATTTCGTAACGGAATTATGTAGTCCACCGGTATGCGGCAGGTTGGGCACTTTTAAAGAGGGTTGACATCCCACATTTTCTACACAGGCAGGTAATTAAGTGTCAAGCTTGCATTTAAATGGAATTAGGTAGACAATTTCCTGAACAATTTTAAAAGCGGGTGGAATTATTTAATGCAATTCTGTTACATATTTATCTGAAAAAAGAACAAAAACTTTGTACTTATAATTTATACTAATTTATTAATCACTGTCTAAAATTAATTTCTAAGTTTATTACTTAAGAACAAGAAAGCATATTCATTATTAAAGATTCTGTTAGTTATACCTTGTATGCTGTATTTCAAACTTTTAACATGTGGAAATTTATGTTCTACAAACAGACAAAACTCGCTTCGTGCTGTACAGAATATATTCCGTAGATTTTTTAAAATTTATTTATTTAATTATATATTTACAATATACTCTTACGATTTGAGTAAGTAAATGTTATGATATTATACATGACATGAGGGGAGTACAGCCATCGCTGATCTCCCGTATAAATATCGGAATGGGACGTTTCAGCGCCGCCGGTTCATCGCCGCCGTTTCATAGTCGCCGTTTCTTCGTCGAGCGGTTTTATCGCCGCCGTTTAATGGCGTAATGTATTGCCTATAAACGTATTATAGGTATGATGCCAATTTGGAACAATCCTTAATTTTTAAATACGAGTATTCTGAACGGTAAATTACAGCTTACGGATTGGTCTTTTCGCTTTCCAATAAGCCTGTATGATGTTATAATTTCCAAGAAAACGGTACTGATACAAGCACACGTCAAAGAATAAGGCCGAATGTTTTCTAATCCTCTTAAGGTTTTAAACACAGATCACTTGTAAACGATACCGGAAATAATAGAAATTGTAAAATTTCTGTGGTTGCTAGAGCAGGCAAATCTTTTTTGTGGTACGCTACAGATACTAAATACATACACGACAATAACTATTTACTATAACCGGCAATGAACTGGCGGGCGATGAATTGGCCGGTGATGAACGGGGTCTGGCGATGGAACGGCGACGATGGAACGGCGACGATGGAACGGCGGCGATGACCGGCGGCGATGATCGGCGGCGATGATCGGCGGCGATGAATCAGCGGCACTGAAACGTCCTAGACCGTATAAATATATAGTGGTTAATTTGATTATAGAAGGTCTTGTGGCCAGTTCCGCTTAAGTCTTCTTGTGACTGGTGGTTGGTTTGACAGTTGCTGTACAAGATTATTTCCATGTCTTGCTAACTTATGGTTATATGCGCTTGCAAGTCTCTGGATTCCACTGGTTACGTATGGGATTTTCAGATCAGTGTGGAGGGTATCGTTGCTGATGTACCATGGCGCATTTGCTAGCATACGTAGGGTTTTAGATTGGAACCTCTGGAGTATTTTGGTGTGAGATGCGTTTGCGCAACCCCATAGTTGGTTTCCATATGGGCTTTAATATTACTTTGTATAGTAGTAGTTGTTTGACAGGGTAAGTTCAGATCGGTTACCAATTAACCAGTACATTTGTTTGACTTTTATATCTAACCGTTTTCTCTTGGCTTTGATATGTGAGCTCCAGGTTAGTTCTTCATCGAGGTGCATTCCAAGGTATTTTATTTCGGTCTTCATCGGTATTGGGATGTTGTTGAATCTAGTTTGCGGGCATACTGTTCGTCTGTTTGTAAATGTTTGTTAATCCATTCTTGTATTAAATCAAGGTGGTGTTGTAGGTGTTCTGCAGTTATCTGTGGTGTTTCGCTGATTGCCAGGATGGCCGTATCGTTCCGTAGATTTAAACGGAAGTAAAGACAAATTATGACATTCATCGAAAAATTAAATTTCATACTTGGATCTTTCGTAATATGCAATTCAAAAAACATACGTTTAAACAAGACTAAAGTAGTGCAATTCGATCAGTTAACATTCGTAATTAGTTTAACATTAGGGAGGAATACGGTTCATAATTAAATGCAATTACATTTATTTAGAAAAATTAACATGACATGATTTAAGCACATCTAAGAGTCTTTCAACGCTTTTAGTTGACTCGCCGATATGACAGATCTGAAACAACTCTACACTCTTTTACTTTCTAAAATACAAAATCGTACAATTTTCCAACATATTGTTTAATCCCGGGCTATTATATATGTATATATATATATTTGTTCTAAACATCAAAGGAAATCGTTCCGACCCTTCATCATTAATTAACAACTAATATCACTTAGAAAGTATTAATTTTAATATAAATGAAGCCGCACACAATACGAACATAGGGAGAGACCAACTATAGCTATAGCTCCATATTTATAGGGATCTAGTCTAGCACGAAATAATGGAAACGTACCGTGTCATAATTGTATTAAGAGAATTTCCGTTGTCTGTGTATGCAAGATACCATACAAAAACGAAACCATTCTTATTTGAAATATCTTGTAAATTCTGAGATACTTTGTGACAACGTACCTACCTGGATTACTGTGTATCCTGTTGGCCCCGACTGTTTATTCTGAAGCAAATCTTCGTGAGAGAACTATCGCTGCAATGAGACATCAACCGAAAAGTAAACGTTTACTTGATTTGGTTAGCATTTAAGCATATTTACATTGCCCATCACTTACATGTAAACTGAGGTCATCATTCTATTCGTAATGCAATACTGTCATCATTAAAATGGCCGAGGATCCTGCTACGGAGGAAATGTTAATCCATCGGTCTCGGTTGTCAAACTTTGACTTTCTCCTTTTAGGGTAGTCTCCTGCCCGCCACACCTGCTTAAGGCTAATGGAACTTACTCACTGCTGGTAATTAACAGGCAAATGTACCTAGAGGGAAAAAAAGAAAAATTACAGAATGGAATTTCATTTTCAATTCAATTGAGGAGCACCAGTGGAAACCACCTCCTTGTTACGCAGGATTTAATATCGTTTTACAAAACATATATAGCAGTTTTGTGCAACCAATAACCACATAATATGGGATTCAATATACTAAACAATAACATCTACATATGAGTAAGTATTAGATGCCACTAGAATTCGGTTGATAACATTCATTGTAATCTGCTATTGATTTTAAAAGTATGTTGTACACCTTGAAAATGGCTAGGGATGTCAGTTTTCACATAAATTAAGAAAACTGTCTTAAAAAATTATCACGGGATTATCACCACTTACAATTCACATTCAAATCAAAATTAACCGAAAGAACACTCAGACAAACGCACAAATATAAAAAGTAAGGTGTTTCTTTATAAAACCCGATATCGAAGTTTAGTTTTTTAAATTACGTATCAGAAAAATAATAATCTGTGTGTAGCGAGCTATAGTAAAAACAATGTAAAATTGATATTCAGTACTCGCAATGGAGACTTTAAATAGTTTGCAAAAAATCCCTCTACGTACCGCAGTTCAGCTAAATATTGTACAACGGTTTATACGTAGCTTACACGTCTAAAAAATAATGATTACACTTGCAACAACGATTTCATAACTAGTCTTAGTACTCTAGTACATAACCCTAGTTCTATTCAAATAACATGTTCGGAACTACAAGCAAAGCAAACATCTCCCTAGATATGGATTAACTAACAGAAGGTTTTTAGAATTACCTACAGATAAGAGGCGTCGGTTTCGGAACATATAACATTTAAAAAGTTGGTACTTGTACAATGTTTAGTTGCATATTTTATAACAATAATAATGCCAATGAACCATTAATATTTACAAAATGCATCATTTATCACTATTAAATGCAGCAATTGAGATGTTTTCATGAAACAATAAACCTTTCAGAAACAAAAAATTATTTTCAATTTTAGAAGGAATCCTTCTCGTAAATTAACCTCTACACATACTCACTCACACGCAAACAAATAAAGTGCCACTTAAAACGCACTTACAAACAACCCCTGCGGACGAACGAGCAAATACGCGTTGGCCAAATATATTTTCAAGCAGCGACAATATTTGTAACAAGCAGGTTATGCCGTTCGCAGAATATACGGAATTTTGCAAGAATAGTGAAGCAGGAACCTTTTCACGGAACAGTGAAACAACACTTTTATTTTTGTCGAAGGAAAACCCACAGTTACGGAAAGGAACATAATTCTTACTGCAAGCTAGTGGATTGCAGGGGCGGTATTTTAAAATTGTCCAACTTCTCACGTAGATTACAAGGGTTGCATAGAAATTGTGCAGCCCAACTACTCGTACTTATCTTTCCGTGCAGCTTACTCTGTATCCAAAATATAGAGCTTTCGAGTGAACAGAATGAATATTCTCACTTTACCTCAATGAGGACATATACACAGCGTCTTAAAGTGGTTTATTTGATTTGAGTCTAGTGTAACGCGACGTGACACTTTAGATTCCTTCAGAGAGAATATGCATTCTGTTTTCATTATAAACTAGCCTTATTATTTTAAAGGATTATTCACAGAGATTTTCGTAAAAAGACGAGTGGGTAACTTCAGTACAGGAGAAATGGTTTCGATAAATCCCTTTGCGTGCGACGGTGAGTAGTTACAGGTGCTTGTTCTAGCTCTACTCGGAAATAGTAACGAAAACCTTGTTGAAAAAACAAACTTGGAAACACAAGGTCACATTTCCTTTTTTAAAGAAGTACTACTTGAATTTCTGGTGATAGTTACGCATAAAAGCTCAGATTAATTTTAAATTATAATTCTTCAACTAATTCTATAGTCGATTCCATTCAAACATTACAGTTACCTTAATAAGTACGTTATTATTTTTATTATGATACATTTTCAAACAACTCGAAAAGTTCTAAGCTCCATGTTATTTCCCCCTGATACGTTGGACACTGTTATACCTACAAACCCATTTTACAAGTCCAATTTAAAAGGAACGTTTTAAATGAAAGAACTCGGATGATCTTTTGGTGATACTTACATTTGATGGTGCTTCCTCAGACTTATCAATAGCAGCCTAAACTGGGACAACTTTAAACGAAACCCTGACAATCTTTTAAAATAGAAATAACACATTACACTGATGATGATTTCTACGGGTCGGAGCAAGCTCCTGCACTTAGGCCACCAGGGCCCATTGTGCTCCCTAGGGATCACAAGACTTCATTCCTTGAACAGGTCCGTCGCTTCGGCGAAGGACAGAATCCTGTTCAAAGGCGTGTCTAGAATGTCCCCTGGTTCAAGAAAGGGGGAGCCAAGTTGTTTGTGTCTTAAGATCGCTAATGCCTTGCATTTGCAGAGGACATGCTCAGATGTTTCCTCTCGCTCTTGACATTTCCTACACTGGTTGTTTAACACAATCCCTACAGTGTGGAGATGACTGTTCAAGTGTCCGTGGCCTGTAAGGAGGCTCGTTATTATCCTAATTTGTCTTCTGCTTAGGTTCAGAATATAGTCTACCGGTTTAGGCGTAGGGCTTTTGATGAAGGCTGTAGCCTGTCTGAGTGTGAGTCTGGAGGTCCAAGAGTTCTGAAATTGCGCGTTTGCGTGATTCCAGATCTCGTGCCTCACGTGTTTGGGGGCTATTCCAAAAGCTGGCTCTGGGCCTACTAAAGTTTCAGAGGCCCCAGCCACAGCTAGGGCATCAGCTTCCTCATTGCCACTTATTTCACTATGACCCGGAACCCATAAGATTTTCACGTAATTTTCAGCTGGTAGTTTCACTAGTGTGGCTCGCCATTCTTCAACAAGCCTAGACCCTATCTTGGGAGATATTAGGGCCTTAATGGCCACTTGACTGTCCGAGCAAATATAGATGCTTTTACCTCTATAGCTTCTTTTGAGGTTTTCATTTGCACAGGTAGTGATCGCGAAGATTTCTGCCTGGAAGACCGTAGGATATTTGCCTAGGGCAAATTTGACTTTGACCCTAGATTTGTCCCCATATACACCTGCACCGTTACCTTTCCTATTCCGTGACCCGTCTGTATACCAAACTAGGCCGCCGGGTTTAAGAAAGGGCCGATCGTCCGAGAACCATTCTTCCCGGAGAGGGATGTGAACCTTGTAGGGTATGCTAAAGGAGAAGTAGGAGGTCATGCCATCACTTCCCATTGAATAAACGGGAGTGGTCGCCTTCAATTTGGAGGCCACTGTTGCATGTTCTACGTTTTCCTGAGTCGGTTTCCAGTGATGCGTACACATCAGCCTATGCGTTGCCACTCAAGCCTCGGCCTCAATCACAAGGTGAAGGGGCGCGAGTCTCAGCAGCATTTCCATGGCCGCTGTCGGGGTGGTTCGCATTGCCCCCGTAATGCCCAGACAAGCTAATCTTTGCACACGTGCGAGTGTCGTCCTTGTAGTGGTCAGTTCAGATTGTGGCCACCAGACATGGGCGGCGTATGTAAGTAGCGTACTACAGCCGTGTAAAACCAGGATATGATTTTAGGCTACAGCCCCCAGGTTTTCCCTAACGCGCGCCTGCACGTCCAGTAGGATGCGCAGGCCCTTTGTTCTTGTCTTTTCACATTACTTTTCCAGGTTAGTCGAGGATCAAGGACAACGCCTAGATATTTGACCTCACCTGTCAAGTCAAGTGACTTGTGGAAGATGGAGGGTTCTCTATACCCTGTCATCTTCCGTTTTCGTGTGAACAGAACTAGTTCGGTCTTTGATGGATTGACCGACAATTGATTCCTGTTACACCAGTGTTGCACAATATTTAGGGCATCTTGGGTAGCCCCGCTTATTGTGCCGAAAAATATACCGGCTATAAGGATAACCAGGTCATGCGCAGAGCCCTGAGTGTAAAACCCTTGCTCGTTGAGCCGCCGGAAGAGGACATCAGCCACGAGGCATTACAGGAGCGGCGAGAGAACGCCTCCCTGTGGGCACCCGCGGCCGGCGGATACTCCCACGGAGACCCCCTGAGCGTGGCTTTTATGTTTCTGTGTTTAAGCATGAAATCTTTCCACCTAGTTATGGTGGGTTCGATTCCACGCTCTAAGACAGCGTTATGAATGGATTCAAAGGTCGTTCGGTCAATCGCTCCTTCGATGTCCAGAAATGTACCAAGAACGTACTCTCCATGAGTTAGCATCTTTTCGACCTTATGGACGATTTGATGAAGGGCCGTCTCTGTGAATTTGCCTCGTTGGTAAGCATGTTGATTAGGATGTAATGGGTATTGCACCAGACATTCGTCTTGAATGTGTCGGTCTACCAGTGTTTCCTGCACAGGTAAGGCTGATCGCTCGAAATACCTTTGCCAGGAAGTAAGAGTATTTACCCGGTTTGGGTAAGAATATAGCTTTGGCCGCTCGCCATCGAATAGGGACGTATCCCATGGCAATGCAGCCTCGTAATATATGGTACAGAGGCCTAACTAGCATTTCCAGTCGCTCCTGAAGGAGGGCCGGGAAGATACCGCCAGGACCTGCAGCTTTAAACGGGGCAAATGTTGAAATCGCCCATTTTGTGCGTTCAAACGTTACGACTTTGGAGGCTACTTTCCAGTCATTAGTCGTATGTCTAATTTGGGGAGCCTCCATAGATGGTGTATTGTAAGGACCCAGCTTCCTGGAGTCAGGGAAGTGGGTCTTCAGAAGGAGCCCTAGTACCTCCTCATTGGATGTACAAAAGTCACCATTGAGAAGTTGTAAGGCTCCCAACCTGCATCGAGGTTGTTTGGCGAGAACCTTGCAAAGCCTTGCTGCTTTCAAAAGAAAGCTTTAAGAATCATCTTTGGAATGAATAGTCGAGACAGTTGTAGGCCTACTTTCAAAACACAGTGTATTATGACAATTTTTAATCTATTTATCTACCAAACTTCACTATTCGTATTTAATAACAAAGATAATTTCCTGCAAAATTCCGATATTCACAATTATAATACAAAAAATAACATGTTACGGGTTGATAATGCCAAAAGCTCAGTTTATTTTAAATCCTACATGTTCAAATCCGTTACATTTTTCAATAAGCTTCCTGAATCCATTAAAATAAGAGATAACTTAAAACCCTTCAAAACTGAGCTAAAGTTGTATTTAACCGAAAACGTTTTCTATACGCTTGACGAATTTCTAAATACCTAAAGTACCTAGTATAGTTATTAATATTATAGTCACCTATGGTCTTATGCTGTACCTGTATTTGTGTATATTTTGAATTTTGGAATTTGTAATGTTTGGGTCTTTTTACGACATGTGATATAAATTTGTACGTCACTGGCATTATTTGCAAATAAATTACTTACTTACTTACTTACTTACTTTTCGGCATACTTTCTATCCCGTCGCAGTAGGCCTTCCAGGTTTATAGTTTATGGTGTTACCAGTCATCAGGTGAACGAGTGCGTTTGGCTATGTGGAAAATTCTACGAGTTTCTTTGCGCAGCCTGTGCAATTCTAGGTTCCACCGTGGGTTTGATTTTTTCAATCTTACAACACGTAGAGGACAGTTTTCCTTATACGATAACATGATAGCTCTCTGTAGGGACTCTACAGTCAGCTCTATTTCACTTGGGCATTTGGGCTGGGTTGGTGCCCCATGTAGTCTACTCGAAAGGTCTTCTCGGAAGGAGTCCCAGTTGGTAGACTTGGGGTTTCTGTACGTCTCTCAAACGGGGAGGCTAGATTTTAAAGAGAAACGTATGTACCTGTAGTCCAACAGTGTCGGCTCCATTGATACATGCCAGTTTTCGACTTCCTGGACCATGGACATAGATCCGAGAGTTATCTCGATTACCTCTTGTCTTCGTGACAAGATAACGAAGGTAGGAGAGTTACCACGATTTAATATTTCGAGGTCTGTTGTTTGTAGGAATTCTAGGAAAGCCCTGCCTCTTGCGTTGGCGCTACTACTGCCCCATAGATTACGGTGCGAGTTAGCATCACACGCAATTAGAAGGTCCTTCCCCTTATTCCTACACTATGTAATCAGCTCCTCCAGTTCTCTGGTGGGCGGTGGTGTTGGAGAGTCAAATGGCAGATAGGCGGAGCAGATAACTAATTCTCTCCGTCCTATGTCGCTATCTAACCTCAAGGAGGCTGCTACCAGGTCTCTGAAACAGAAAGATGCCATGAGGGTAACATCCAGTCTTTTAGAAACGTAGATACAGGCACGAGGATTTTAGGTGGAGGCACAATACAAATTGGCGCCTCCAGTGGTTGGCAAGCCTTTTACACGACCCCCGTGAACCCAGGGTTCTTGTATTAGGCAGATGTCTGCATGTACTGTTATCTGCTGACACAAGGAAGCAGTGGCAGAGATGCAGTGTTGCAAGTTGATCTGGATACAAGAGATACCTGACATTAACCGGATATCCCCCAGTTAATTTCCGGCCTCCGGTTCAGTCTTCTCCTTAGCGGGCTTCTCCAGTGGGACGAAGGATACCCGTTTCATTCCCAGGATTCATTACACTAGTGCTATACAGACTAAAAAGCTAGAACGTTTTGCTGGGACCACTGTTCAAGTTACACTACCCCAGCAAAACTAATACGTTAAAACTTACAAACAAAAATTTCATAGCACAAAACCATGCTTCCGAAATGGATCACATGAACATAAAACTATTTGGAATATGCTTTTTCACAATTTAAGTGAGGACTAGCTCAGTACAAAATCCCTTATAAGCAATACATAGAACGGTTGGAAAACAAATAGTGAAATACCACAAACAATGCCAGCTTTAAAATATAATAGTATCAATAGTGGGGAAATATATAAGTGTCAATTAATATCAAACTATTTAAAAATACCTACATTCGTCCTTCCAGCGTTCGTAAGTTAAATCACACTACTGAAATTGAAAAGTGGTTAAATGCTCTACTTGGAATTAATGAAAAGCAAACAACCACACCCAATAAAAGTTTTTTTCTCATAGGAAAGTCAACTCAATAGTAAGAAATCTAACTCTCAATAAGCTAGATTACGTTGCAACTCTTCAATACGTGCTTAACTATTGTGTACTTCCCTACTAAGTAGACACATACGGAGAAAATTCTATTTCTAAAGCCGGAAAAAAACATAATAGTTTTTATGTACTTTGTCAAAAACATTAGACAACATAACGCACATTCGTGCTTTAATACGGATATGTCACCGGATCATTTAGAATTCAACAGTATTGTTGCACCGTTTCAACTCGCAGCAGCCGTTTAATACAGTTTGGCTAATGGGAGGGTTACACAAAATGACAGTTTGGGAACTACTTGAGTATTTTATCAACATGCTATTGTTGTTTATTACAAATCGAATTTTTTCTGTTAAAATAAATTCAACAGGATCGGCCATAAAAAGTAGGGATCCCACAAAGTTCTATATGGCGACCCCTAGTGTTTAAATCATTTATGCATGACATTGAACATTTCCGCCAGGTAATTTTTTTCACAATGTTCTTATTTTGATTAAAAATAAATTCTAAATTTTTTTACTTTATGCGTATATTTATTCTCAAAACAATTGTTATGTGGAGTACCAACGTTTTTATATCACCATTTAACTGATGAAGAGGTCTATCAAAATAAAGATGAATATGTAGGGTTGACATTAAAATTAAATAAATAAAAAAATGTCATAGCACAGTAACAGATGCAGATAGAAAAATTTTACGTCAGGAAAACTCTTTTCAAAAAATTAAATTGGCGTGTTTCAGGGTTTTCCCATAGAACATTAAATAACAATATTATTAATTGTGTGCTGAACTTTATCAGTAGTACTGTTTTTGATAATCTTATGAGCTGAACTAGCAAAATATACGTGAAAAGGTGAACGTTAATAATTCATGTTCGTTTCGGCATCCAACAATATTATGTTAAGGTTTTTATAAAATAAAAACAGATTCCAGATAAATAAAGAATAATTTAAATGTTGTTCAAACTACCAGACAGTAAAACAATATGTCCTTGGTGTAAATAAAATAAACAGAGAGAAGTAAATATTCCTTTGACGTTTTTCCTTACCAATTTATAAAATTTAAGTTAGCCGCAAGAAGAATTCTTTGAAGTAAATACATATAATAATTGAATGGAAAGATACGGAAAATATTTCTCCCGGAGACACAGTGCTATAAATTCAACAAAATAATGTAGTTATTGTTTTATACCACAATAACATTTAGCAGCATGTTTTATTAATGAAAAGTTGCCGGTGATTCTGATATGCAAATCAAATGTAAGTATATGCGGGTATTTCATCTGTGGATAACGTTCTGGTTAGTTTAAAAATTTCAGCAAGTTAAAATAACACTGCATTCACATGCGAATGAGTTAGAGAGAGTAATATTAAAAAAATTATAATTGTTACCGTTTTGTAGGTTTATATTATTTCACGTTAATTATTACCACTTTGAATAATTAAAGGTATAAGAATGGAGAAAACAAAAAAAATTATGTTTTAAAACAGACAATGATCGTTATTTCCCTTTAACTGTATAAGAATATTGAAATTTTCTAGAAATAAAATATTTATATACAATTTAATGTACTTGTTCAGTGTTATTATATAGTTCTCTAGGCGTTCTTCAGTGATTACTGGTTTCCACCATTAATTTGTCTTCTTGTCGGTATTTAGTTAAAGTTAGAGAAGCTCGAGGAAACTTTCCTATCGAGCTGTTCCAGAGGATAAATTCTCACACATAAATAAAATTCGCTGCTAAGAACAACAGCAGTCTCTCATAATTCCAAGACAGGACAATGTCTGCTCGTTTTTGCATTAACTAGGAAACTTATCAGAGTTGTGTCTCCCGTAATTGTTTTGAAGGCGATCCCTGGCGGGAGCTACAACACAGTGTATTGGGATGTAAACAAGGACAAGGACAATCAAGCTAGGAATTCATTTTTGAGTACTTATACCTCATACTAAAGTATGTTAGTCACGCGTAGATTCAATATGTAGGGCATAACTAGTAGCTTAGTTTCATATCGAGTCAATTACATACTTAGAATCATTATTGAAAATAGAGGACAGAATAATTTACTTAAACAACACGCCTAACGTAAAAGTGGAATTTTGGAATAATGTCTGCTATATTTAAATAATAAAATAGATGTTCGCTGATATTCCGATTTCCATTATTTATAAAAAATACAATTCTATTATTATTATGAAAAATGCGGATTGATAAGGCGCTTAATACTGCTAATTGTCGTATTATTAGTATTTGAGTCTTCTGCAGTTACTATTATGTATAACTGTAGTATAGACACATTTCTAATAAATGACATTAAGTCTGTTACTATGTCCAGAACAAAAACGTCAAACATGGAAAAAATCGATGCATTATTTGATTTACATACGAGTGGTTACGGTCCTAAATATTGCTAAAGCAGTAGATATAGTAAAAATGTGCGGTTACTCTTTAGACAAATTTACCGATCCGGCTTTGGTAATCATGGAGTCTAAATGCCAAAACATTCTCTAATATTTTTATTGTTTACCTTTAAGCATGAATGAGACGACGTTAAATTTAATTCAAAAGTTACACGTAAATGTGCAAATAAATTTAAATGAAAATTTCACAAGTTTTACAACTTCCTATCTGTAATCTGTATCTGTATTTGCGCTTCGGTATTAATATATATTTTAGTGATATTTTTGCTATTCCATGATTGTGTAGTGTTTATTTTTCATCTCATTTTGAGGTTATCCTGTATTTGTTATTATGTTTTGGTTACGAAGTTGTTATTATAATGAATACGAGCACTTGTTTGAAATTAGATAAAATTGGCGGGATCCTTACGTAACCGACATAAAACAATAAACAGGGCACATTCTTAGCATACATTAATGTTCACCCCATTCGTTTTTAAATTTGGCGCACTCGTTAACTTCACCTAAAATTAATAATAAATATTAATAAAATTAATGTACAGCTGCAACCGTCTTGCGCTATATTGTCCGTTCGATTTATCCACCCATGCGCCGTTTTTCACGCATATTTACTTCCCATTTTAGGACAGTTCTAAACAATTTACGTGAAAATTTACCGCAGAATTAGCTTATGAATTTTGTTTATGCAACGGTGCTAAATATTTTCAATTTGTGCAAAAGGTTAAGCTTAATTTGTAGATCACCAATGCGACTACTTTAGCGCAGAGATGTATCTAGTAGGAAAGAGTACTAGCGCGCAGCAGTGGGGCGTGCAGACTATTAACTAGACCTTCTATATAGTTTTTAATAATATTGCCTTGGTGGAGATTAATAACATGACAATGGTTGACTCGAGGGATTTATGAAAATAACTACTGACATAAAGGAAGTATATTAACAAAGCAATTGTTGCAGGGATTGGGGTATTAAAAATAAATTTTACATTATAGTGTGTAGCGTGTGTAATTACACTCAACTGAATGACTTGTCATACTTAACAAATTATAAATTCTTTCTTCAAATATTTCAAATCCTGAATGTAGTACCGAAGTATTGTATCAATAGTTAAGAATTCAGCCTAATAGAAAATTAAATGCCAACCAGACTATTAATACGCCAGTCCCTTATAATGATAAATGAAGCTACAAAGTTTAAGAATGTACTCTCCACATGAATGGATTGTGCACAAATAAACGCTTAAACCATCTGATCTATTCTGTTGTCTTACGCTGGAATGAACCAGAAGACGCTTTGACATCTTCTGAAAGAGTGCGTCCGAGACGAACGATGCTACATTTACTTTTATAAACTCCACCAGTTTCATATAACCAACATTGAAGGAACGTAAAATTTTGTCAAATTAATCTAATAATAACGCAACTCCGTTTCATTTAGTTGTATTTGATTTTTGAAAAATTACCCATGTGTTAACCAATTAATATTTTGTCGATGTAGAGGCTTTAGCACTTCTAACACCAACAACGTTAAGTTCATTTTCCAATCGCAAGCGGTGTTCCTTGGTTGCAAATCATAGCCGTTTACAAAATTTAATCGATGCTACCGATAATAAAAATAATGGGAAAAGTTCATATAAAGCTCGTGCATGAGACTACTAGTTTAACAGATTTTAAATTACAGTAACTCCAGTAAACACAGCATTCTCGAAATGTTATTTTTCAACAGTCCATTACACCAGAAGAAGTAAAGCTGGTGTCTGCTTAATTTGTAAATGGTTAAGGCAACGGTTACTACTATGCATAAAAACATAGTCACATACAAGAATAGTAAAGTTTAGATTGTGATAGCTTGAGATAATTTAGGTGTAGGTTATCATACAAATAAAATCACTGTTTCGGCCTCTTTCCTTATGTCCATCAAATCCTCAATTGCAATATCATGGATCTTTAACGAAAAGAAAGACTAAGACCTTATATAACCAACGTTATTTTTGAGCCTCAATAATATGTTTTAAATTTGATATGGTATTTAGATTAAAAATGAAAAATACCCTAACATTAATTTAAATTTAAAGGGGCCAACGACTAAAATAAACAACATTCAATACTTATAATAATAAAATACGAATGGAGTTGGCTAAATTTTGGAATTTACATGTTTAACATTTTAAATAACTAATGTTGATGAACTCAAGTATAGGCATTAACGCCATGTTTGTACATAAATGTATCAAAAAATAATACAAAACTTTACCGAAGTTATCAGCAAGAAAGCGAATCCGCTGGACTGCTTATATAAACGCTTTTTATAATATCAATCTCCTAATCAGTTTTTAAGTAACACTTTGTAGGATTTTACCACTCAATTTTTCTGTACGAATACAAATAACTCAAATGTTCAATTCAATGATCCGCGTAGGAAAAAATGCGAAATAAAATCCCCCAAATCTACCCACGAGCAGGGCAAGTAAATTGGGCGAACCCCGAACTTATCGTTTTCCCAAACTGTAGACCATTCTGGCGATAGATATAAAGATGCATCAGCTCGGTTTGTGCTGATATTATAAATATTTCAGCAGTGATGTTTCAGGAACTGTGTAAATGCGCTTCTATGACACACGAATAAATAACTCTCTGATAGTGTTGGCTACAGACGGGTTATAAATGTGGCAGCATTTGTCTATCCCAACCGCCGTACCTGTGAAGGATAGTCGGTTCCTTTGCGGTTCTGTAGTGGTTTAGACGTGGGGGTTGGTTGATTGAGGTTATAGGGGATTCACGGTTAGGAACTATCAGAGTGGAAAGTATCGCGGTTTAGTTCCAAAGCTTGTGATCATCGCTTTGCTGGTTTAATTTGATGCATAGCCTACATCAGACTGATGTCACGTATCGATTCGAGTTTAAAGGTGATCCGTGTATCTGTCTCATAAAAGCTGTTTACATTTTGCTGAAACGTTTTCATCCTCGACATCACAATCTATAACATGTGAGGAAGGTTTAGGTCTACTTTCCGTCAATATGTTTAGTTTATGGATACTGCGTTTTATAACATGTAAATACAGAGCATCTTCCAATCGTCGGCGTCGCGAGAGCTTTGAAGAAAATCGAAAGCTCGCGGGAATGGACACAGATATCGGTTTCAGTTTTTTAAATTCCTTTGAGTGGCCTGTAGTAGCTACATAATTCTCCTTTGCATGAAAGTCGGCCTTGTTACGAATATTAAACCGAAAAGGAAAGTGCGCTCTTTTGAGTAGTTACAGTATTGGCAAAAAAGCTGACTTTTTAACCCAATTTTCTTTACAGGATAAAATATTTTCACTTACAGATAGGGATTACGAACAAACTTTCCCTTCGGCTTAATTTAGAAAGTATGGTAATTAGCACAACTATTGATTTGCTTTAAAAAGTTATTTTAAAACGACGAGAAAATTGGGATTGGTATTACACAGACATTTTGCTTTAGGCGGGAAGCACATGAATTCGGTAATCGATAACGTTGACATGAGTGAATATATAGTATTACAGGATCTTGTTCAAAATTTTAGAACGTTCATTATAATTTGTTAAGGTGTGTCGCATCAAAAATAAATTTGACGAGAAGAATTTTATCCTTCTTCTACTTCCTCGTTTAATTTATTGTAACTGCCTGTTAATTACCCGCAATCAACAGGTTCCTTGATTCATGATCCTTCTCTACAAGATTTGTACACAAATAAAATATATATATTTCTTTTTTCTGGATATGCACATTCACAGACAAAGTCAACAAGGAGAGACTGTAATTTACATACATATGTTTTCTGAAACCCAGATATTTAATAGAGAAGTTTTCTGGACATATATGCGCAACTTCGTCGTTAAATATTCGCAGAAAAATAAATGTTAAAAGTCAGAAATTATTGCGCCAACTCCACTCTTGCTAAACCAATTAACTAAATATATTGTAGTGCCTGTGTAACGAATAAAGATTTGAATTTTATTTTGACGCTGAAATCATGGACAAAATAGTCACAGAAGAAGAAAATAGAAAATTAGGAATTGTTTCGACAGCGTGAAGTGAAGAAAAATTTTGCTTTTTCTTAATAACTCGGTAACGATTTAAAATTAGAAATCTGTTTCGACGACGCAATTGGATGCAAATTGAGGACAAAATAATCGCACACAAAAATTAAGAATATAACAAACATTTAATGATTTCCTAATTATTGAATATTCGAAAGTTGTTTTGAGAGTCCTAAATGGATTCAAAATCTCTTCATAATTGGTGCCCAATGTTGTTTCGTCAACTCGGATCTGTTTTGAGCAAGAAGAATTAAAAGATTCAAACACATTCAGCATATATCCCTCCAAGTAACTGCGGAATGTTTAAAAAAAAATGGTTGTCAAATAAAGCAAGTAAAGACAGTTCCTTGTAGACCTATAAACTTCATCTGTAGAAATACTTTAGAAAACAATGTCCTGAACACGTGCACTAAGTTAATAACCCTATAAAATATTCCACAAAATCACTGACAAATGATAAAAAAAATCTGAAAAATCTTTAGAAATAATTTAAAGTAAGTATATCCAAAGATACTATTGTAAAATGGTATTGAAATCTTGTTACTGTCATATTCATACAATGCATATGATATACGTTTCGTCTACTTTCGTCTACAATTTTAAATTTAAGTTCCATTTCGAGTCCAATTTCTTATTATTGGGTTATTTTACTATATTTTGTTTTAATATTGCATATTTTACATGGGCATAATAAAAACAATAAACAACTGTAACGTTTATACTTCAATATATGTTTCGTTGGTAATTTACTATGCTCGTAATAAGGAGACATAAAATAAAACATCCACATATTTTGTATGAGCTTCCGGTTGAGTGAGAACTTTATTTGGTTTTATGTTCTACTGTATTGAAGTACAATTGCTTTATTACGTTTATATAAACGGATAGCTACTAACTTCACCCTAGGGAAATGGATAACCTTTAGGGCTTTAGTAGTTTGTTAAGAGTGTAGCAGTATAATAAAATTAAAATCAGCAAAACTTTGAAACTTTAGTAATCTAAAAACCGTTAACAGTATTATGATATAATTGTTCCACAAAAAAATATAATTCAAAATAACAAAAAGGAAGAATGCCTCAAGCCCTAACACATTTTACGCTTGCAAGCTCTACTTAAAGGTTTGGTTTGAACAGCACAGCAAGCCAAACAAACGGTCATTAAAGTTTCATTTGGAATGTGTGATACTGAATGTTTAACAAAAATTGACAGCAAAGTCGATACGAAATGACCATACACTAAACGGTATTGATGTTTACAAATCCCTATTTAATAGATACCTAGTTGGTTTTTCGTTGCTAATGACAGTCAGTTTTCGAGTGAAGTTGATATTAGCATAGTTAATATTCCAGGTTTTACATTTAGTTTTATTTCGATTCAGCAATTTACTTTCAATTCAAACTTATACAAAGGGTTAGAACTCATGAATTTTTAAACATATGTACACACAATTTCTTGTAGTTTTTGTATGTTTACTAAATTATTTTACAACGCATAAATATTTGCCGTTAAAGATACTGAGTATTCGCTTTGAGTATTCATAAATATACTTTTATGAATAAGTATGACAGATTATAGTCAATTAAATGGGTATGTGAAATAAACTTCTGAATTTTTATACCCAGCTTTACCGTAAGGCCTTTAAGCGGTCCAATATCAGCGAAAATTATGACTCTCCGGAATTGCTGCTTTTACGACATATACTCTCTACCAGTAGGACAACATACAAAGAACACAACAAAAATTTGGTAAAGTAATTATATCTAAAACTAAAATACTAACGTTATAAAGCCAGCACGACATCAAACATAAACGGAACAGTTTGTTTGGATTCTCACATACTTCAAATAATTGTCTTACGCAAACTATTTAATAAAAAGATGTGTAATCACCAAATACTAAATTATATAAAGCAAATTATTGTTATAGCATTTTTATAAGAATACCAATCTACTTGTTCCTTCTTAAATTCAAAAGAATTTGGTCACATAACGTAAACACCACGTGTTTTTGATATTGTTATTCAGGCTACCTTCGCAAATTACTTAGTAAATCGCAGCGGTCTTAATTTCTTACCTTGAATTCCGAAAAAAAAAAACATTCATTTAAATTCAGACGCTTCATACAACGCTCTTTTACCATTGTGAAAGAAAAAGAACAAGCAGATTTCTTTTTTACTTTTGAGTTTGCGCTACTAGAGTATGAAAGCTATCTCACATGAAACCTCCAGCCCGGTACGAATATGTTTGCAGTAAACTTGTATCCCGTCTATTATAACTGGAGGTTACATCAACAGATACGCGCAAATACATACAGAACACTCCGTAAACCTTTTCAGATTCCCGGAGATCCGAAGCGCTCGTTTCCGCCGGCATAGCAATATCATTTATAATAAACAAATATATTTATCGTTTTCTAAATGGATATAATTACCATCAAATCTTATAAATAGATTAAGCAGTATTATAACAAATAAATTGCTCAGCTTTATTAACAAGATTTTCAGTAATGATTGATTATGGAAGATCAAGTTCATGGAGTCAACATGTGACTAGAATGCTACTAAAATTTATAGTAAGAACAGCAAGGGACGGCAAACCAACAACACGACGACCGTAGGGAAGATTGCCTACAAGATGGCAAAACTGCTGGACTTAACGGCGCAAGATAATTAAGTCGGAACAACAGGCCGAAGGCCTATAGTACTACTACTACTACTACGAAGAAGAAATGCAATAACTTAACCACAGAGGTATTACTCAAAAATACAAACCATGTATTTCTAAAAACGTAAACAAGTATCTGTACCAGTTACAAATTTCTCTCGCGAATTACAGTAATTATCTCTACATTCGTTGACATGTACGTGGATCTGTGCAAGCTCTTTAAAGATGTTTAATAAATAGTTGTGTAACCTGCTTCAAGAAATCTAGATCATCCCACTATCAAGAAAAATTGTTCAATCTAAACAACATTTCCATAGATTGATAGCCACTAATAGATCATTAAGAAAGTATTTTACCATACGATTTGCTCGTTAACAAAAATACCTAACACAGTAAATATTGTACTGCTGTGTTACTCTCAATAATTAAAAAGTACTAATGGTTGTAACAGTAACGTTAGTTGGGGCAAATAAAAATAATGTGAATGGTTAAACCTACATATTGCGTGTCATAAAACAATATCAAATTCTTAATCGAGATATCCTCCTCTAGATGAATATTCAAAATAAACAAATTCATAAATTGGTTAACCAACACGAAATCAAATAACATTGCAGATCTCAGAGTCGCTCTTATAATTGGTCGTACTGTATGTACTCTTGTAGCTGGTAACAAAGCTAGTACACACAGAAAGAGACCTGAAGGAAAATCAAGAAGATTATCATATAAAAATTAATTTCAAAATTATCAGTGCTTTGCCCTTTTATGACACAAAACAGTATTCAAGTTTATAATACAACATAAATATAATTAAACACCAATTATTATTTTATTTATCTTTCCAAATGTTTATATTTTTCTTTATAAGAAACATTTACCACATTTATTTGATCGCAACTTTGGGGTAATGGTCTCCTATCCTGTATTTTAAACCAACCATGCTTTGGTGCGTACAATGCGGAAGCACGTGACGTACTTCACAAAGAAAGCAGCAAACAAGTTGTCCAAGGGTTTTGTTGTACACATTAATGCATTTAATTGTTGTTTGTTGTAGCCAAATCTCGGCCACATGTAAGTAAATACAGCTCTCAATACTTCTTTCCAATCCGGATACATCATTAATTGTTCATAAAACTTGTATGAGTAATATAAACGTCCTAACGTCCAAATTGTTTTAAGGTAAAATTCCTTATTTGAATTTCTTCTCGTAATAATATTCTTTTATTCTATTGTTTCGGAGCACTTTATTTATTTATTTATTATTATTTAATTATTTGTAATTATTGTTTGTTGATTCCAAATTTTCTACAAATGATATTGACGTTTGTGTCAAACTTGTCAAGTCAAATTGAAATTCAGCACATCCACAAAAGATGAGTGATTAAAAAAAATGACGATCGACTGACGCCACTTTCGATTCTCCCATAAAATTGGATTTTTTCGGAGATTTTCACAATTTCTCGAACGTAAGCGGAAGAAAACACTTTAATCACGTAGATAAACATTAACATATTGTTTTAACTTGAAAACACTAACTTATAACCACAAAATACAAATTTAGCGGAGCTACAAATTTAGCGTCCTTTCATCTTGGTGATCAGAGTACAACTTTCTTGTTTTACAAGACAAAATTCATTGATTTTAAACGAGTTACCTAGCAACCAAACATTTTTTAAGCATCCTCCAAGGGTTACAACCATTCAAGATTAAGCATCCATTTGACCAAATTAATTAGAAATATCAATAAAGTGAAATAACATTCTTATCACTAAAATTACAACAAAAGGAAAATTTCCATTGTGTTCTTTACAAAATTTCAAAGATTTCGATACCCCATACTGCATATTTCTGGTAACGCATTTGGAAATTGACCAATAATTTTACATTAATTATAAATAAATTATTAAAACAACTTTAATGTTAATTAAAATTAACACAAAGCTTTCTCACACACATAAGGACGTTACTATATACATATTTTTCTCAAAAGAAAAGTATTAAATTCACAAATTTACATTTTAGTATAAAGCTGTCAAAATCATTATGTGGTTACATATATTTGTTAAATTACAGCTCAAGGATGCATAAATAAGTTTCTGAAGATGAATATCAACCAAAACCACCAGCTTTGCTATATAGGAACCAAGTTGTACGAAGCCAAAATCAAGTGAAACACTAATTTACCTCGTATTTGATTTATATGTGGTTAAGCAACTTATTTTCTTATAGGAGAGCTTAATATCGCTTTGTTAAATTTAGCAATAGCTTAAGATAATGTACTTCAAATTTAATAAATCCTATCTTGCGTAGGATAGATTCTGTATGGGATAATCCCTATCAATATAAATGATTCGACCTGATTCCAAGATTTGAAGATTTCATAAACCATAGAGTTACGTTGTATTTAGTCTCCCCATTGGAATTGGATTGGATTGCTTTAGGAAAATATAGTAGCTACAAAAAAACATTGCATCAACATATTATCTATTAAAATATATCAACTAAATGAAAACCACTTGAATGAACACTTTTTTAAATCAATGGAAAATAAATTCAGCTGCGGAGCTTTATGGCAACCAACGGTATTGAATTATTTCAGCTATTAAGGCGAATAGCTACTACTATGGATGTGGACACAGTCAAATTATTGGCCGACTGACAAGAAAAATGCCACATTTTGCATTGTAAAAGTCAACAATGCAAGGCAGCTTAACACAGAATCATCCCTAGATTTGTCATTTAACCATTAGCCAGTTACAATTACGATGTTCTCCCATACACTGGAAAAAACCAAAACAACAAATCTAGTATAGTCGCAAAACGTACTGGAAAAGATACAGAAAAAAACTGACTAATTCGAATAATATGTTGCAAACTATCGAAGAACTTGAGCTTCCCTTTACCAATTTCACCAAGTCAGGAACAACAGAGTACAACCACACCAACTCGCAAGATTAGATTACTTAATTAAGTTGAAAAGCTACCTTATCACAACATCAATTTAAATAGTTTGTAAGAGGACATTTTGTCAATACAATTACTTATTGTCCAGATGGAACAGATTGTAATTTATCACGCAGTTATACTTTAACGATATTAGTGCACAAAAAAGCTATTTTGCTTCTCCACTTTTTGCAGGTAACACAAAAATTAAATATATCAGTAAGTATGACACAATTAATGTGTAGTTCATTTGTCATGTCAATAATTTAAATGAAGAACTTCAAAATAACAAAATTAGATAATGAAAAGGAAGGTCTGAACCGATAATCTAAAGAAAGCCGCTTCAGAAGATCAGGATCGAGCAAACGAGACGTCGACTGAATTCATCCATTTCGAAGCGTATTGGCCAGAATCCGTTAATGCGCAACAATTCTGAATCCGCAGTGGCTTCCACGGAAATCTTCTTACTGCCTTATCCGGCAAATCGTTCTTTGGCTATCATTCAAACTGATACACACTTGCAAAATAATCGTGTGTAGCAAGAACACTATTTCAAAAAGGACTTGATTTTCACTATTGCTAGGCGAGGTGAATTCGCCTTTAAAAAATGCGGGGCCGCTCTGTTGCCTGATAACGAAAATGCTTATGACGCCTTTCATAAAATATTCATTCTAACTGAGCATAACTGTTCTTTTGTGAACGTACCGATAACATTAGTTAATACTATGTAATGTGTAGTGAAATGATTTATTTTCTCTTCTAATTTATGACTACACTTTTTTAAAACACTTGGAGTGCTGCAGTTAGGACGAATCCAAAAGATCGTCCCTAATTCATGCGCGTGACATTCGATATTTGTAGTATGGAAAGCACTAACTAGATCAAACATTAGATTAAAGTTACCAGCTAATTCGTCCAAATCAATTTCTTTATATAAACATACAGGGTGATTCTGAAAATGTGCGAAAAATTTTAACCACGTATAGCTGAGGTTATTTAACCCCTAAATCACCTAGTAATTGTTTTTTATTCGGCGCCGTTGTGAAGATGTAACACTTGAAAGTTCTTTTACATCATTCACTAAAATGTAAATAACTGTTTTGTTTCATGTCCGATTTTGATATACTTTATTGTTTTGGAAAGCTGACAGTCCAAGCTTAATTTCCAGTCAATATGTACAGTTGTGGGCGAAAAGTGGATGAAATCTGACGCAGAAGTGAAAAATTTGTAAATTACTTGAATGAGGTGTGTTGAATTGAAACCCATCTTTGCTTTATAAAAAATTTATGCAACAATTTAATTACAAATAATTACAGTCGCAGTTAAGGCACCTATCCTATTGTTTTACTAACCAACCTATACCCTGCTCATTGAATTCTTGTGGCTGCTGATTGAAGATGTCTTCCATAGCTATCTGCACTTCTGTGTCAGACTCAAAATGCCGACCTTTTAGCGCCTTTTTCAGCGGTCCAAAAATATGGAAATCGCAAGGTGATAGATCCGGGCTATAGGGTGGATGCTCTAAAACCGTCCATTTCTTTTGTTGCAAATTTTCTTTTACTATATTAGCAACATGAGGGCTAACATTGTCGTGACTTGAATGTTTCCCCTGCATCGACGGTAACTTACTGGATAGCTCGTAGTAATGGCACCAAGTTTCGTCACCAGCAACTATGGACAGAAGAAAGTCATCGTCATTTTGCCCATAATCTATGAGGTGCTGCAGAGATAATCCCATTCGCAAGCATCTTTGTTCATTATACAAGAGACGAGGAATCCATTGCGAACAAACTTTGCTGTAACCCAGATTACGGACAATACTATTGACAAATCCTACACTCGCAAGGACAATTCTGAAATGTATCTAATTGAATTTCGACGATTTTCTCTAATAAGGCCTTCCACAGGTGCCATATTGTTTTTGGTTAATGCAGTACACCTGGTCGGGGCTCATCCATAGTCCCCTCTTTGCCATTCTTAAATTTTCGGCACCATTACTTCACAGATTGGGTACGCAATACATACATTTCCATACACTGCTTGCATTTGGGTATGAATCTGCAATGGCTGCACACCCTCAGCGCATAAAAGTTGTAGGACCGCACGCTGATCAAACTTGGACGGATTTTCAACAACAAACGCCATTTCAAAATCGAAGTTTCAAAGGTCAAAAACAAATTAAAACCAGAAAAAGTTTTTAATGTGTTACTTACAAACACTACTAACATTAACCTTTAGCGCATATGTTTAACTGGACTTTTCGACTCTAAATAAGTTCGGGAATTCATCTTTGAAATATTGCCGGTACGTTGTGGGACACCCTGTATATTTAAAATGTCATTTCTATGCGAAACAGTTAAATAACTTTCTAAATATTACATTTTCAAACAACATTTAAAAACTTCTTCTTTGGAAAACAGAATACTATTACAAAGCTGCAAAAAACACTCGTTTTCAAGATATCTCTCATTTATACATTTCTAAATCAAATTTTTAACTTCTGAGGCAGATTGTAGGTATATACTTTTCGCATTCAATTGTACATTTTTGCCGATTATAAATTAAGTTCGGACTATTGGCTTTTAAAAAAAACATAGTATATCAAATCGGATAACAAACATTAAAGTTATTTACATTTTAGTGAATGGATGTAAAAGGGTCACGTCTCTATAACGATAGTTAATTAAGAAAAATATTAGGTGATTTAGGTGTAAAAGGACAGCTGATGCGAAGCATTTTCAAAACATTAGACATTTCTCAACCCAAGTTGGGATTAAGAAATAGAATTAGACGAATTATAATAGGAGGCAATATCATAAATAATACTTCAATCAACTTTCATAAAGTACTCAATGCAGGCTATAGTTGTTTGTGATTGGCGGGTTGTCTTTTTTATGCAGAAGAGTAACGTCTTTAAGACATCTGAGGAAACTTCCTGTTCAACTTATTTGCTGAGTAAGTACTATGTTAGGGAAAATTAGCAACTCATCTACTGTTGTAAGCAATTTAGTTGTATATTCATTCACGATCGCAAAATGTTTGTTTTAAAACGTTTTATGGTATTTACGGAATTGACTAGTAACGTAAACAAAGTTTATTGAAGCGGAACCACTGATATATTTTTATTGACATGATTGTCGAACCTACTTTATTTGCCATACTGATTGTACAACAAATAATCAGCTAACTCAGAGAATTTTTCTTAAATTATGTGTTCTATTATACATTAGAAATGGTATTGTAATCAGTGATTTCAGTATTTTTTCCGAATTTGGAAGTAACCGCTGGCTGTGTCTCTTCAGTTTAGTTTTTTCACTTTAACAGGCATATTCAGAAACTAAGGGCATTTTAAATATTCCCGCTGAATGAGGGGCATAGTCAACCTGGTACATTGTGGGGGCGCTTTAGTGATTGCTGAGCTACCCAGAAGTCACTTTACCATCTTTTTGTAGTTGTATTCAGTAGTATAATAAAGAGCTAAAATGAACATTAAGACAAAATCCCATTAAGTATGAAGTGCTCGTTGTGATTTGTTTCCTCCATGCAAACAAAAAACGAAAACGCTGCCGAAATTTACCGTCAAATATGCGAGATTTATAGTCCAGGCATCATGAGTGAAGGAAAGGTCAGACACTGGTAATCTTCATCATCTAGAAAAAATGAATAAGATCAGCGTTTAGCGATTTCAAAAATGGCCGCAAATTTCACGTGTAGGGTGCTGTATGAGTGTTACGAACTTTGTGCGAGGTGGGTGCTAAAGATGTTGGAGGTTGTTCACAAAAATCAGCAAATAGTCTTTGACCTCTTTGTATCGCTACGAAACTGATGAGTACCTGAATCACATTGGCTGGCAACAAAACTTGTATTTTGTACACAAATGTTGAAACCAAGCAACAATCAATGCAGTGGAAGCATGGGAGTTCCCCAAAGCCAAGCAAACGTTGCAGAACAAACCGCCCGAGTGCTCGCAGCGGCTCGCACTGTGCAACTCATTGAATAATTGAATTGAGAAATTTTTAATCCAGCCCCATACAGTCCCGACTTAACGCTGGGGGGCTATTACCTCTTCCTACATCTTAAGAATTTTTAAAAACCCACGACCGCTTTCTCGATGGCGACGACCTCAAAACGACGATACAAAATTGGTTTTTGTCACAGGCGGCAACCTTCTACGACGAAGGTATACAGGGTGTTTAATTTCGAATGGTGACTATTTCAGAAAACGGTTTAGGAATGTATTTAAGATTTATGCATAATTAATTTTTTTAACTTTACATTTTTGCTTTATAGCCAATGGGCTCTTAAATAAACCATGTATAATAATTGAATTTTGCTTATTTAAGTATATTTCTCTATTGGCTTTAGCTATCTGTCAGTTTAGTTCAAGAACCGTGGTTGAAGTCTAGCTTAATATATCTACGATATCCAAGCAAGAATATTACAGATGTATATGTATCCGCGTTCAGTAAACATGCTTATAATAGAAACATTTTGTGGCGTATTCCCTGCCGCTGCTTTACGGAATTCTACAATGTAAGTAGACCAGATATTGTATACTACAGTGGTTCCCAACGGGGTCGGTACCGACCACGGGTGGGCGTTGAAGAGATCTAAGGGGGCTTCTTTGGTCCAAAGCAAATTTAGGGGCGTTGAGAACCAACCGCCGCCCCCCTAGACAATACTCGCAAGAATGCGCTGAAAATCTTGATTAATACTAAAAATCATCGAACGCATGTTTCAATAAATAGTTCTAAATGTCTTAAACAAGATCAGTCTGCATTAAAAGTAGGTATTGGGACATTATAGTTTTGTTTGTAATACCTTTCTGACTAGTACATGAACGAGTCGCAGCATGCGCAGTGCACCACACGGAGCACCACAGTATGTGTGTATGTTCCGGCTCAATCAACGAAGCTTATATTTACAAGTTTGCAAGTGATGACAAGATTGACACACGTGCTAAATGTCGAGTCTACGCATGGTTTGACAGGTTCATTAAACATTATACTGTAGGAGGAGTCGACAAAATTTTCAACAAATGAAGATATAAAATTGAAAAAATGTATATCAAGAATTTCGGCTTTAAAGGCAAATTCCAGTATTATATACGGCTTTATGGACTACTCAAAAAAAGTTTTTCATTGCATTCCTATCATCATATTTAGCCGAAAGAGGATTTAGCGTAGTCAGCAATTTACTAACAAAGAAAATAAACAGATTGTCAATAGCGGAACGCGGCGATTTAAGATTGCTGATGACAAATATGGCACCAAATATCGAAAAATTAGTGTCATTACACCAAGCTCAGCCCTCTCACTAATGATATATTAATTTTTTTAATAATATACATTTGTTAATCAAACTTTGAGCAATATACCAATATTCGGCCGGTGTGTTTTTCTTTTTGAAATGGGGGCGGTGTGTAACTTATTTTAGAAATGGGGGTGGTAGGCCATAAGAGGTTGGGAACGTATGGTACAGTAGTATCCAAGACTGCTCAATGCTGCCATTACTTAATAACTATCTTAAAGCAATTGGATACATTTATATTTGCCATTATTTACCAGGTGTCCAATAGTTAAATAAACAGATGCGAGGATCATAACCGATTCGTATTCTAATCTACGCATTTAAAAATGAATATATTGTTTGAACGGCGTCAGACGATAATATACTATTTTGTGCAAGAATTCACCGATTTAGTTGTTTATGTATTATTATCAAAAATGTAAATGAGTAGACAATACGACATACAGATATGCATATGCACTTAGTGCACTGCGGAGTGCATATATCGTTGCTTCTTAGAAATATATTATTAGCTTTTTTATCGCACTAGGAAAATTTTAACAATGCAAATAAACATAGTTTACATGAATATAATGTCTAATGGGCATTTTTCGTATTCTGCTTGCACACGGTGCAGTACCATTAAGTTAAATATTCATTTTAAGAATTTCAAGTAGTCAAATAAACCTAAAAGCATTGGTTGAGAAAACAAAACTATTCTCCAAGATTTTTAGTATTAATAGTGCAGTGTTTATAGTGCGCTGTTAGTGGAACTATTAACGGTACCTATTTTCACAAAAGTACGTCTTCCTAAACACTCAACATTCTTCCGTTACAAAACAGTTGGTAAACAACGAACTTTTATTAAGTTGCCACCGAGAAAGTTAATTCAAATTTCTCTTCTCATAAAACTTGCAAAACTCGTAGGGTTATTAGGGGAAGTCGACTCCATGAATAAAGTTGAACCTGTCACTTTCTTCATTATTTACTGGTAATGTTTCGTCCCAGAGTATCGAACAATCGGAGCTCAACCAATTGAAATTTGCTATAAACATCAAGACCTGGAAATACATACTTTTTGCATCACTATTTTCGTGAGCTGCCATTTAGTTAACTTCCCTCGCCGTTTCCATAAAATTTCCTTTTAGCTGCAGACTTCAAACTTGGAGTAGTTTCCAATGCAGCGGCGTAAGTTTAACGCAATTTCACGAAAATTAGATGACGGCTGCAAGTGCAGATGCACTGTTTCTTGACATACAGAAAATACGAAAACTTAAAGTTGGAAAATCGAATGAACTTCCTTTAGATACAACAAAAAAATCGTAGCGAGATGCGATAAGTAAGAGCTCCTCATATTTCTCTTTTGGGTTTAACTTATTTGTGAAAACCCGAAAATGCCGTTTTTACTGACACCATTCAGAAAAGGTTAACCGTCACAAGGAGAATATGAATATTGCAGTTTTCCTTTAAAAACTGATAACGACGCCAGAGTACAAAGTTGTATATTTAGAAACGATAGTTATTATGGAAAATAAATTATTTTTGGATATTTGCAACAAATAGTAAGCACGTATGTAGAAACCATCTTTTCTCCTTCTTAATTCTCTCGTTAACCTATTGGCCTTAAATTGCTAAATACCTTGATTAGAATTAATCGCGGCTAGGAGTAAATAAATTGGAAAAATTCTGGCAGTTTATACAGAATGAAATAAATGAATCGGGTGTTTCTTAATTTCAAACTATATTTTTCCGCGGAAACCTTGAACTCGACCATTTTCTTTTAATGCAGTTTCTGGGAACGTTTTCGCTATTATTGCTTTATCTATTCAAGTAAACTACGTCAAAAGTTTTTTACGAGTTCCGTTCGACAGAAATGTTGTCCTTTTATAACGGCTTCTTTGGCATTTAATGGCTCCACACGGAAAATTATTCTGGAAGAGCCAAAGGCCGTCAGAGGCATAACCTTGAACAGGATTACAATGGGACTGTACCATTTCTTTATAATAATTGAACTAAATGTGCATCTACTTCTGAATGTTCCCTTTTATCTTATCTGTACAACACACGAAAGTATACGCTAATAAAAAGTATAGTTTTCATAAAATATTTACTTTAAAATGAAATATTTACTGTAATACATTTAAAATTAGTATGCACACCTTTATTTACTTTAGAATTCTACTAATACAGCGCTATCTTAACTTTTTATAATCTGTAATTTGTAAATATTATATTAGGCTTAGCAGATGTTGAGCTTTCAGGCTTCCCAACATGCTGCAGTTATTTATTTCTTTGAATCTGTATTAAAGACAAACAGCTTTTACTATAAACAGGGCAGATCCTAGCCGTAGGGTGATTTGTTCACTGTACACTGTACAGGGACGCATCCATTTGAGGCTCCCTTTGAGTAGGTATATATTAGAAACGTAGAATTTCTCCATATGAAGAAAATACACATGCACATAATCGAACATACACCCCCACAGGGAAACAAAGACAGCTTTGTATGTTGTATCGAAGCTTTTACCAAATAGAGCATTCTTTAGCGGGGTCTTTATTTATTTTGCAGTTACTGATACTTCCGGAAACAGCATTAAAAATAAAGTTAAAAATTGAGAAATATTTGTTTTAATAAATCAAATTATTAAGTTAGGTTAGGTAATTGAGGCGGCCGTGGGCTGGAGGTTGGCGCGTTAGACTTCTACACTGAAGGTCCTCAATTCAATTCCCAGTACCGGAACATCGGATTTTTAACGGCCGTTCTCCCTCGCAAGGCGATGGCAAACCAGTGAGGTATTCTGCCTAGTAAAACCCCTCTGGAGTGGGCACTCTGGAGTTGCACTTTCCGTGGTTCCGAGCCCACGTTAAGCTGTAGATCCTCCATGTCTGTGGCACTTTAAACGCATAGGAGAGAAGGACGCTATCTCTCGTAAGAGACAAAGCACTCGAAGAAAGTTAGGTTAAGTCTCCACTGAAAGTGCGACATGTAATCCTGTAGAATTTACGTTCCAAAATTAAGGCGCGCCTAATTTTCATTTTTCAACTACTGTAATTTATTTGCTTTCATTTATCTAATAGCTGATACACAGAGGAGGTATGTAGATGGTAGTAAAATAGGTTTCAAAATTATAATTATTTTAAGGGTATACAGCAGGGACAATTTCTAACGGATCGCTAAGAAAACTGTGATGCCTAAGTGGAGTTCGATGAGTAATCAGCCGACGCGTCGCGACGTTCAGAAAGAAACCATCGATTAGTTGATATTAATTTGAGATTGCTGGTGTTGGCTGTAGTGACTGTTTCAGTTTATGTTCAGTGTTGTCATTTCTTTATTTTTATTGTTTTGCTTCTAATTCAAACATTTACTTTATATACTGAAACATATGACTCTACCTTCTGTACTATTTATATGGATGTTAAGGCAGAGGTCAGTGAAAATAAGAAAAAAATGTTTGCGGCTATTAAATATTAATAAAAAAATTATTGGGGTATCTATAGCGTAGGGGGTTGAATGGGGAATGAGTCATGATGATTCCCTCTCAATGTTGTAAAAACGTTTTTTAGAAAAGTTCAATAGCTATTTTAGTTCTAGAGATATTACACATTGTACATTTTCAAACTCACACCCCGTATATGACTGACGACAACTTCGAAACACCCTGTCAGATTCTGATAAAATGTAGTGTCTTTCCCTACCTCTGCCATCACCTCCGCTATATTGATTGCTATGTAATAAAAGTCATGGTTTAAAACTAACGCCAACTAGCCCGAACACAAAACTGTCATCTCAGGAAATTAGGGAAATGTGTCCACTCATGGCCTCGACTAGTTTAAAAAGTAGAAACGTGTAAAAATTAAAATTAACATGTGCAAATGTTTACTACCTTCACTATGCTTTAATGTCACCGAAATTAATGCATGTTTTATCTGCACCACCCTTTACACAGAAGTTAGGCACGCTAAAATGCTCTTGGACTGCTACTCCTCCAGTACACAGACCGCACTCATCTCCGCCAGGCTGGTTCTGCTTACCGTACACTGCTGGCTCTTCTCGACATGCCGTACTTATCCATTTCCATTAGCGATGATTAAAACTTGCATTTCATTTGATGATGCTCTATTCTCTTTTTAATATTACAGTTTTCATGACAATAAAAAAAACAAAAAGTAATCTCTAATTTTAAAATTTAGTAATCGTTGACCGGCGGGGAAGCGGTTAATTGCTACGGAAAACACGTCTTGCCCCGACGGCTATTCAAAGGTGAATGATTCAATTATTTAATCGAATTTAGAAGCTTACTTTTACTTGACAACCAATGAAATTACAAGGTTTATGACAGATGGGAAAACTGTCAAGCTGTCAAACCCCATTTTTAAATATTACCAATGTACACAACACTACACCGCGACTTTAGCCTTAGATCCAACATGCTGAGAGTTTTTCTCATCTTTTATATACCATTATCTACTAAACGCACAACCCATCATAATGAAATTTTAAAATGGCACTTATAACCAACTAGCATTTAGGCCCCCCATTATAATATCACAGCAATATATATATATATATATCGCCCTACCTTTCTCTCCGTCCCTTCTCCCTACTCCCCTTTTATCTATCCCCTACAACTCTTAATCTATCACCTCTCTCCTTCACCCCGTAGCCCCTTCTGTGTCACTATTTCTAGAAAACCGAAATATAGTTCTGTTTACGAATCAGGTAACGCACGTCATCGATCACACGGTCTACGATGGCCATTACCAATATTCCTCGATAAAAAAATAAAATATGTAATTACTGAATACTGCAACAGGGTAAATTATGATTTTACTTTTGTAAAATTAAACAACCAAATATAGTCATAAAGTCTCTACATTCTGACAAAGGATAAACAAATTAGATTATATTTTACAACATAATTTTTGTTAGGTTGGCAACACTTTGGACACGTTTATATTCTACGTAAGTAAAGTTTGGACAGACATGTTTACATTTGGTTTGGTACATTGCAATAGTAGAGTTATAAAATTAGTAAATCGTTTAAAGCTTTATGGAGACATATAAAGTCGTGACGTCATTAAATATTTCGATGACATGCGGTACCTGATTCGTCATAAGAATTTTATATCTTAGTTTTTTGACAAATGCTTTCAGTTATTGGAAACATAGGGTTTGATCTTGAAATGAAACAAGTGTACAGTGGACAGAGAAGGTGGGTGGAAGAAAGTGACAGACTACATGCGTCACGAGCCGTGTACACTTAGCAGCAGAAGTTTAGAAGTTAGCTTGCAATAGAACAGTGGTGTTTTTATAATAATTATGATTTATAATTAGTAGAGTGTAAGTAAGTGAATAAACACTAATCTTTAGTTATTTATAATTACAAAATAAGCAGAACATAAGCATATAACTAAATTATAAGCATAGACATAAGATTTTTTGTTTAACTGTACTAGCGATCTTAAGAGCTCAAAGCTAATCCCTACTATCGCTTTGGCAGTGCGTACATTGACTCACCGGCAAAGCTATGTTAGGTTCACTGTAAATATGGCGCACTGCTAGTAATGTTCAGCAAATTATTCACAAATGAGCGAATTACTTTCCTAGTTTCTTCTCATTTTTGTATTTTGCTCTTCGTAACATGCCTGAACTGTAGATCGTTGGGTTCTATACCTAGAACATTTACTATTTTTTGTATTCGCAACACTGGACCCCGGTGGAGCAGGGCGGATACGCGCTGCCACTCGAGGTCACCATGAAATGTAGCCGATCGGCTGGTTTGTTCGAATCCCGTCTGAGGCGACCGTACTTCATCACTTAATCACTTAGTTTAGTTTGGGTTGCATGTTGCATGAATGGTTAGTGTGTGAGGGACGTCCGCACCCCCCTGAAGTAATGTGAAAGCGGTTCCGGGGAGGGGGGGACGGTAGTATGTATGAATGCAAAAAAATATTAGCAACACTACCGGTCTGATGATGTGTTGAGTGTTATTTACATAGAAAATAACTTTAGTGAGCATTAGTAACAAACATGTTTGTATTTCTACACGTAAAAGTTTTTTCTTGATAAGGTTATACAATCTATAAAAATAGAAATTCACCAATTATTATTATTGTAAAGCTAGACAATAACGGGATGGTCAAGATTGGGTGTTTAGTTTTAGAATTTACGTATGCAGGGTTGTGTTATATAGATTACAACCACCATAATCACTCAGAAAGTCGAACTACTGAACGGTGTATCAAAAGTTGTAGTTTTTATTCGGCATCTGCATAAAATTATGGGTTGCAAATTGCTATTCAACTGTATTCTTTTTGATATTCTTAATATTCGTTAATATTTTTAATTTTTTTTATGGAAATACTTTGTTGTCACCACTTTCACAGTATTTTTGAAGTGGATAAACGGTTTTTAAATTCGATGCTAGGAGCATGGGAAGGTAGAAAGAGATTTAAGGATTTTATTAAATTTTGTGATGTGACAGGGAACTAACAAGGTTAAATATGATTTATTATTTATTGATGTAGCTCATTTATGAGATTTTAAGGATCTCTGAAAATTGTAATTTTTGCAACTGTTTATTTAATAACTAGTATTCTTTAATACCCCATATGCATTTTAATCATGGTGTGTGCAAGCATTTCTAGGAATTGCAATAATGCACGCTTCCATTTGAAATTTAAAAAGTAATATATCACAAATTATTAGTAATATTGGAAAGAATTTTGAATAGATGAAATGATTTTGACCGCGGTGATTTGTAACATGTTTGCTATTGCAGTAAAAATGTGGAAGATATCATCAATGTAAAGCTATCAGAAGTTGCTATCACTTCCGATTATAACAGAAGTGACACGAATTACCTGTAAACGTATTCATATAAGGCATAGGTTGGCCAACACCATGTATTTGTGTTTTAGTATCGTCACCTAAACATATATTTTTTTACATTTTGTGCCTAATCCATACTTTCAGGATGCTGATAACCTTAGGGCATAGAATAGAAATTCTCAACCAACGATATAATCTATTTTATATTAACACGAATCTTTGCTATAATAATTTACAAGCGCAGTGTCTAAATTACGCGAAAAAATGTTGCTGCTTTTGTGCAATTGTAGATGGATACAAATCTATATGAGAATTCTTCTTCTAATCGTGCTGTCTCTCTTAAGAGATTGGCGACCACTGTAGCAAATGCTTCCTTATTTTCGGCTATTATGAAAATTAATAGCTAGAAACTGATATTAATTTTACTTTCTGTTTGGCGACAACTTTCAGTATTCAGTATAGGGGATTATTACAAGAAATTTCATTTTAGTAGAACATTACTCTTGTATGCTTTTAGATATTTGTATTTTTACGAAAATGGCAAACGTGTCAATTGCGAAAAATAATCGAATTATGTTTTACAGCTCATACAGTACAAAAGTACTACGAAATGATTAAGATTCGATATTGAAGCTTAGGAAATAGTTTCGCATTTACAGCTCATCAAATTTAGAACTGTCTTCCTATTTTATATAATCACCTACACACGCGCCTTTAGTTTTATGAATTAACATACATCGTGTAGTTAAAGATTGTTAACAAAATTTGTTTATATTTTCAGAATGAAGATAAATAAATGACCAGGTTAAAACTATGAATGATTCGGAGCTGCTGTTTACAACAGCTGGCGATATGAGCATAAACTCCACAATATCACCTGGCATCAACTGGACCAACATAACAGATTTAGAAAAAGACGCCTGGGAGCAGTGGAATGCCTTGATTAAAGATCGTGCCCTTATTGTGTCCCTCCTACTTCTATTTCCAATTGCCACCGTTTTCGGCAACATGTTGGTCATTTTAGCTGTCATTCGAGAACGTTACCTGCACACAGCAACTAATTACTTCATTACATCCCTGGCAGTGGCAGATTGCTTGGTTGGTTTAGTGGTAATGCCCTTCAGTGCCCTATACGAAGTACTCGGACATACGTGGTTCTTCGGAACCGACTGGTGCGATATTTGGCGTTCACTTGATGTCCTATTCAGCACTGCCTCTATTTTAAACCTCTGTGTAATATCGTTAGATCGATACTGGGCAATTACGGATCCAATTGCGTATCCTATGCGAATGACCCGGATTCGGGCAGCGCTTCTTATCGCTGCGGTGTGGGTTTGTTCAAGTGCGATTTCGTTCCCCGCCATCGCGTGGTGGAGAGCTGTGAGAACTGAGCCCGTCCCTGCCTACAAGTGTCCCTTCACCGAGCACTTGGGTTACCTAATCTTCTCCTCGACCATTTCCTTCTATCTACCCTTGTTTGTAATGGTGTTCACGTATTATCGAATTTATCGGGCCGCGGTTATGCAAACGCGTTCGTTAAGGCTCGGCACCAAGCAAGTGTTACTAGGATCCGGTGAACTAGAACTCACTTTGCGGATCCACCGTGGAGGAACGTGCAAGTTGCCCACAGCGGATCCTCGGCATTTATACACCACTTCTGAAGACGAGCCCCTCACGGCCCTTCAAAACAACGGGTTGGCCAGAATTGCGTCCAACAGATACGGAAAGAACTTTTCGCTCAGCCGCAAGCTTGCTAAGTTTGCGAAGGAAAAGAAAGCTGCAAAGACTCTTGGAATTGTAATGGGAGTTTTTGTTGTGTGCTGGCTTCCGTTCTTTGTGGTAAACCTTCTGTCAGGATTTTGCATGGAATGCATCTGGCACGAAGAAATCGTCTCGGCGGTGGTGACGTGGCTGGGTTGGATAAATTCCAGCATGAACCCCGTTATCTACGCATGCTGGAGCAGAGATTTTCGCAGGTGAGTTATATAAAAAATTCAATAGCTACGACTAATTTGTGCTTTAGTCGTAAACAAAAGTTTACGACGTTGTATTGTTGGGGATGATTGCGTATCTATGGTTATAGCCTCCTGGAGTCGTTACGACGTTATCCCTTTCCGTTAGTTGTGCATGAATGGCGGCGTTATCGCTTGAAGATGGTAACAGATTGCGTCAAAGCCATTCTCATTGGCTGGAGAATGATTGCTGTAGGTAATTTTATCAGCGTGTAGCAACTAATTTTATCTGGTTGCAGCAACTGTTCGGCGTTCTAATGGTGTAAGTGTTAGACGTCCCGACCCGTTTTTTTCGCGACGGCTCTTCGCACTGACAGATCAATTTTCGCCGAATTCGACGATGTGAATTTAATTTCTCGCATCGGTACTTTATTACGTAATATTCTTAGGGCGAAATTTAAATATATTCTAATCGAAGCCGACTTTCCAAATACCCGGTGCCAATGTGTTCTGTTTACCTTTGTAAGAAACGTTCCTTCAAATGAATCGGTTTAAGCGTTTAGCTTCTTCAAAGAAGCGATAACTGATTAAGTTTTGTAAGCTCCAACTCGGAGATATTTTTATAAAGTTTAGTCGGCCTCGTTTATTCCTCACGCGAGCTTTAAAGTAAGGTACTGGAAAATGCAAACTTGAACTGCTTTCGTGCTTTATTCTCAGAGACAATACTTAGATTAAGTTTGCTCCTTTGTGTACAACGATTACAGATGCGGGAAGTTCTTATTGGAAGCAGTCACATTATGTTTTATTCTAGGTAGTAAAATCGTTTTATAGCACTTTAAGTTGTTATTTTGGTAATGATGTAATTGTTCTGATAACACTTGGAAAATTAAAATTCACATTTTGCAAGTGTAATAAATAAACGTGTAATCTCATTTTAAATCGCTTTTATCGGCTCGCATAAATAGCCCTTATACGTTTGAAGACGTCAGAAATAAATCTGTAAAGCTAAAAGCAGAGCAGTATTTAAGAAAGGGGAGAAGTAAAACTTCTAAATAAAGTTGTTGGACAGCAACAAATTATTCACGCTATAACTGTCGCCAGAACTTGGGGTCCGTTTCAAGCAAGCGACTTCTGAGTTTAGGCTATCATTCATTCATGTGACGCGTTTGCATGCAATGTAATGTGAAATCGATTACATAAAATATTTACCACTTTCTGATTCAAACTCCTTGTTATTTCGGTTTCCGTTACAACTTTGAAAACCTATACACCGACTGATAATATCTCCCGCACGCATGCACATCCTTACACACAAGCCTCTAAGGAGTGCTTCACATTCTGTGTTCTATTCTAGTCAGATACATCAGACTTTTCTAGTTACATTTCCAAATGACAAATCGTCCACCTATTACTTATAAGAATGAAAAAGCAGAAAGGTGCAAGGTGGAACAGCAGATTAGTTGTCAGTGCAAATAGCATAACGGACTGGAATAGTGCGAAAGAGCTTCTTGCTTATAACTTATTGCCTAAGGGGACGCGCGACTCTTATTTAAGTTTTTCGCAACTGCAATAGTCATCATGACTCCTAAAAAATTAATCGAGACTCCCGAGCACTTCCTCAGTTGCCTTCGCTTCCAGGAATGAAATGTGATGCCAGCCTGAGATTTCGCTTTATGTCTTTCTTAATGGTCAACTGATATCTGACCGAAACAAAATCAATTTTGTGGTAATGATGAAGAAGAAATTGTGAATCAGAATGAAAAGATATCCGTTTTGATTCTTAAGGATGAAACAAAATATCTATCTTTTCCATAATGTAACAGCATTTTTGGATGCTATTTGAGAGCTGGGATCTAATTACCTTTTAGAGCAATAAAGAAAATAAAGTATTCGCAAACATCCAAGTAACTAGCAAAGTGTGGACTTTGTTTAACATTTAGTTTTTATCTGTATGGAATCCATGTTAGTGGTAAAATGTAAAAATGAAATGAAGCGGCTCCTCATACTGTAGTTTAAAAGTTTGCCGCCACCTGGACAAACATTCCATCCATTTCATGAAGTGGAACCCATCCTCTTTCCGATTGTGAAATTATACGAGACTACGGCATTTGGATAACCAAATTGTCCATTTCATGAAAAGGTGGGATAGATAACAATATTTGGTGCAATAATTGTTGCGTCGTCGCAAATGGATGTCCATTTCGTGTTCCCTGTTTTCTTACCTATAGTTATGTAGTGAGTTTTTTTCTTTTCTTTATTATACTAAAAAAGGAAGAAAAACTATACTAATATATATGTAAATAAATAAACATTAAACATTCAAACAAAGAACAAACACAAATATTTGAGGAATACTACAACACTGTATGATATAATGACAATTATAACTTACTGACACTGGCACATAAACGTCTGATAATATATAATATAGATATATAATAAGTAAGTTATAATTTATTCTAATATTATGAGCTACTTGTTTGCACAATTCAGATTGTTATGACAACGGCTGGTACATAACCTCTTTGCAGGAACATTTTGCTAAACCTTACCCGCCCGAGCTCGCAGCAACCGTCTCTCGCAGAGAAAGTTGTTTTGACGTAAGGCGTATTCAGGTTTCAAACAACTGGAAGTAGCATTTTGTAATACATGTCCATCCCAACCTTTCAACGAACCATGCCTTGTGGCAACTTGATATATCCCTTTTTTACAATCTGTGATTATTCCCACTATATTTTTGGGATCTGCTGGTGCTCGGTCAATTTTAGGGACGGAAACAAGAACACAATCATTTACATTTACATTTACATACAACGCCGTATTTTTACGTTTAGATGACATCAACATTTTCTTTGTC
>JABXWE010001028.1:0-52815 GCA_014611495.1 Limonius californicus
TCATCTATTTACATATTTCGGTACTGCGGTGTATATTTGCAAATGTGTAAATATTTAAATGAGTTAAAGCATATATGCATATGTGTCAAGTTTTTACTAAAATTTAAGGAAAAGTCTTTCAATCTGTAATTTTCAAGATTCCGTAAAATATATAACAGTTCATAGCTTTGTCAACAGCTATTAGCTATTATTTATGATTTTCTAGTTATTTTATAAAAATATAATTGACAGCTTAAGCTAATGCTAATTCATAATTACATAATACGAATTTTTTATTCGAGAATGGACTATTTAATTCAGTGGCCTTATTTATCGAATATACATTTCAAACATGCAACCGCAGATATGACACTTACGTTGCATATATTTCCATACACTAAAAATAGAGTACATATATGCATATTTACATGAGAGGAAGCATATGTAATGCATAGATTACAATTCCAAATAGGTGTTTTCTATTTTGAAGTATTTTCTACCAAATCTTTTGAAGAACTTGTTATGCCTGGATTGTATGCCAATCAAAATTCAAATAATACTTTAAGTGGCTATGAAGAAGGAGAAATTGTAAGTCCAGTATAATCTGTTATCTTCTTATTTTTAGATTCGCCCATACCACTTATTGAGAACTGCATAAGAATGAAGATACTATTCTAAGCCTAATAGAATTCAGTTTCACTGATTCTTAAAGTTGTGAACTGAACACATTCAGAAGTTTTACTATACATATTTTATTTTTTTTTTTCTGGAATGGACTATTGAGTGTACCTCTATTGTTTAAATACATTCATGTACACATTAATATTTTCAAAATATGTAAATGCATATATCACTTTGTAGTAAAAATATGTTTAATTAAATTAATGTTATAGAACATATTTTACGCTTTTGAAGAACATATTCTCCGCGCTCTATTAATCAGTAGGACTATAACCGCTTCCCTAGAAAACAGATATGGCGACCTCTCTTTTACATATTCATAATGTCATTGTTAGTTCTAAACCGTATGTAAAATGCCACTTCTCATTAATCAAAACAATATTATTAGTAATTTCAACCGGTTTAACTACCTTCCTACTACTTTATACGTATTTCTAAGCTAGTCCTGATCAAATACAAAAATTCTAAAATAGTTTAATGTGCTTTACGCCCCCCAACTCAGGAGTATCACCATGGAATAAAGTCTTGGTATCAATTTCTTAAATCATGGCATTTATACAGCTAAGTAGAAATACATAAAAGCTCTTTATTAACAACTATAACAAACCTGAATAAATATTTCAAAAAACCAACAGGGACACTTGATTATAGTCCATTCAAAACAAGTGTTCCATTCTCACGATCATGAATTTATTTTATGCACAATCATCCATTACCGTCTTTAAGGCCCTGCTTAAATAAACTATGAAGTTGCCCCTGAAAAATTAATGCCAGTTATGGAACCCTAATTATAATTCCGATATTATTAAATTATGCAAGATTGCTTCGGTAATTCCCTTGGTTTACTCACGAAACGAAATCCCCAAAGTTTTAGCGAAAACTTAATTAGGTCCGTTTTTAAAAAATAAACGAGCAGAAAAGTTGTTCTACTTGGGTGAAATAATGATGAGGACAGTGGAATTTAAGCCCTATCTTCTTCCTCGTTTAAAAACCATTAAATAATGAAAGTCGGGGATAACACAACTTCTCCATAAAATTTATTTTCTTCATTATGGTCCTAATGCAATTAGATCTTGTGGGAACGAAAGTGCCTTAATTGATATTCTGTACCTTAAGGAAAGGCACGGAAAAAAAGGAAATATTCTTGATTGAGGGAACAGTACAAAAACCTAAACATACTAAACAGGTTTTGTTGACCTTCCGTATATTTCTCGGGGAACATTCACATGAATTCCGCCAGCAAAGGCTTACAACTAACCTCTGAATGTTTTAAGGGGTCTTAAGTAATTGGTTGCTACTTTTTACAGCCTCATCTTTTTCTAAACATTAATGCCATCGAATATAATCCACAGATCAAAAATCCTATTCAGAATAAATCCCCTTAGCGTGGTTTCTTTCAAAGGAATAATTTCGTTGCTTAAGAAGACCAATTTTGGCATAACAACAGCTTCAAACCGAAAGCAAAAGTAATCTAGATTTATATAGAATTGTTCAATAAACGGATTGATATTTTTAATTCCGGGCTCATTGTTCGAAGACTAAATGTGGGCTAAACAATAAAACCACGGTAGGAAAAAATTAAAATTTAATTGTCAACATCCATAGCCACCCATACAAGTAGGCCTTATAAGAAAATGCCACATAAAAATAATTTTCCGTTTTACCTTGTCATGGATACAATAATTTCAAACAACTATCTTTTAAAGATTATCGAAGGACGCCAAAGGAAACAAAAAAAATTGTTTCATCTGCGAATCGCTCAATATGGTAGTAAAAGTCACTTATCTCTATCGTATCAGTCGTTTCGAGTTTCGAAAAACCTTTCAGAGTTTGCAACGATCCATCAAACATGGGCTCGAGTCTCCTTGATATCACCAATGAATAACGTATTAAATTATTTCCACCTGGTTATGTTTAGAATTTTACTTACTGTTGGAACATGATATATCCATCGTTTAACTACCCTTCTAGGTAGACAACTTTGCAGAAGTTTAGCAGAAACATGACAACTCTAATCGCAGGGATGAGTACAACAATTTAATACCTAAGCTGCTAATTTTGGCATTTTCAAAAAATGTATCTTGCAATTTGTAGAATTCTAAATGATTCACTGTATCACCTGTGTGGAATTTATAAGTCTTAGGAATAAGAAATGTATTTAATCTGTTAATTCTCTGACACAACATAATTCTTTTAGTGTTACATTTAAAAATATGAATAAATTAAATATTTCATTAATGACTAAAAATAGTTTGAAGGTGCACCTGAAGTAAGTCACCAATGTTCAGAATCACATACGCAAATTTATGATAACCCATTACTTCCACAGGAGAATCAGCATTTTTTACCTACTGGCCATAAATAAGATAGTATTCATGGCACAATAACTAATAAATAGCAGGCTTTGGAATTTACAATCCGTCTAATATTTTTATAATAAAATTTCTTATATCATTGATATCAAAAGTAAAACGGCACTAATATAATTTTTCAATCTGGCGACAATGCATATGTACGCAGGTATGTACAAAGGCAGATTACTATAAGTATGGATTCGAATTGGTTTTTGTACAACCAACAAAAATTTAAAATATCAATTTTTGACAGGGTAACACCATTTATAACCTCAAAAACAATAGTAGTAGTGTATATGTGTTTTGTATCCCACATAAACGTTTTAATCTTCAATAAATGTTTTTTTTTAAATTATTTGTGTTTACAAACCCTTTCTACATTAGGATAAATATGCAAATAATTTCTGCCATAAACCGTATATATTTTTTATTTTTTCTCATTCAAATATTCTACCCCTCCCCCTGGAAACCGCTTTCGCATTACTTCAAGGGGGTGCGGGCGTCCTTTACACACTAAACATTCATGCAACATGCACCCTAACCTTAACTAAGCGAAATGCGGTCGCCACAGTCGGGATTCGATACCTCGACCGATCGGGCCGAATTTCGCGCGACCTCGAGTGGCAGTGCGTTTCCGTACTACTCGACTGAGGCCCCAAAAACCGTAAATATTAAAGTCATATTAAAATACCATGTACTCAAAACTGCATGACAAATGTGTCCTTGTGTTAAATCTTATTTATATTATCTTCGCATTGTCATACCTCCTGTAATTTCCAAATTGTCTGAGTATTTCTCACACTCTGTATGATTTCTAGATAGTACGTATTTCCTTAAACAATTCTTATTTTTGTAGCTGTGGCCGCATACTTGCCGTAATTATCTGAAATAAAACGGCACTAATACAATTTTCCGATTGGTGGCTACTTTTTACCAATCTGGCAACAACGCATATGTTCGCAGGTATGTAGAAAATCAGATTACTGTAACTACAAATTCGACTTCGTTTTTCTACAATCACTATAAATTTTAAAAAATCACCAGAAGCATTATTTTATGTTAAAGAATCTGACACTATGTTTGTGATTCGATGGGTTATTTTGACAGGATATAACCTCGAAAGCGTTAGTGACTTTATTCTATATTTTATACAAGCGTTCTAATTTTTAAAAAGATGTTTTAAGTTATTCGGGTTTACAAGTCCGTTTCCCATTACGATAAATATGTAAATAACCATTGCCACAAACCACAAAATATTAAAGTCATGTTATAATACCGTGTGCTCAAAACTACACGACATGTATTTCCCTGTATTCGATTTTGTCCATATTCTTCTGCAATTATTTGAAGTAAAACGATACTAATACAATTTTCCGATTACTTGCTACTTTTTCAATCTGGCAACAACGCATATGTTCGCAGGTATGTAGAAAATCTGATTATAAGTATGAATTCGACTTCGTTTATGAACCCATATTAAATTTAATAAATCAAACCATTAATATTTTTTGTTATATTTTAAACAGTCTGAGACTATCCATGTCATTCTACGGACAATTTTTTCATAGGCTGACGGCATTTATAACTTCGAAAATGTTAGTGATGTGTTTCGTATCCCGCATAAGCGTTCTAATTCAAAAAAAAACGTACGTTATAAGTTTTTCTTTTTGCATTACAGTGAATATGTAAATAATAGTTATCGTAAACTATAAAATATTAAACTCATATTAAAATAGTACATGTCATACATTTTCTTGTGGTAAATTTTATCTCTATTTTTCCCTAATAATTTATGTAATTTTCAAATTTGTATTTTGCACATTTTTTGTTTGTTCCTTCTTCTTCTTTTGTGTTTTATGCAAGCCGGGAAGGAACCTAATCTAAACCGCCAAACTGGGAAGAAAAGTTCCACTACTTTGTTTACAATTATCAGTGACATTCGTATCACAACCGGGACCGACGGCTTTAAGTGCCCTCCGAAGCACATCTGTGTCTGTTTCTTTAATTGTTATATATGTATTTCTAAAAACAGTTCTTACAATTGTCACAATTTGAATATATTTTATGTAATATTTTTATGTTTACTAATGTTTCACATATATATATTTATTCCTCATTTTCTGCAATTGCTTATAGTTTCCGTGAAGTTTCCTAAATTTCCTTCAAATAAACAAGCAGCTTTTTTAGAAATCGTTGCTGTTTATTAATAACAATTTTTCTGTATTTCCAGTTTCATTTCCTATAATTACTTCGTATGTAGTATTTCCTGCGTTTCTAGTTTATTCCATATAATGTTATGTATTTCCTTACTGTCTTTTTATTTCCTTGATATTGTGCTTAAATACGCACAACATTTACGCACGGTTGGTCCCTACGGTATTTTAACAATTACGTAAATTTAAACCCAAGATTAAGTTTCCTATCTATAGGAACAAGATTTTTTAGCACGTAAATATGTAAACAATAGTGCATTACAAAATGTTGAAATAAATGCCTTTACAAATACGAATATATGGTTGTAAAAGCAGATAACGTGCGGTTTTTTGCTTTTATGTAATATATTTTGAAACTTAGTTGAGTTGCAATTATAAAATGTGCACAACTTTAATTCTAATGAATTTCTATTTAACCCAAAATATTTCTAGATATTCAAAATGTTATTTTATGCTTAATTTGGGCAAAAATTACAGAAGTTATTTTAACAATCAAATAGTTACGTAAAGTATACAATTATTTAGTTCTGGTAAATAGGCAAATAACTATTTAAATAATTAAAATTTGAATAAAAACTCACAAGCTCCTAAATATGCTCTTAAGCCTATCATTTATCAGTATAAACTGCCTAATGACAGTTAAAAGCGAAACTTGTAATGTACCTGGAAGATGAGCAACCGAAATATGAGAACATATTTTCTAATTCCCTTTGGCTTCCTTGCTGATATTTTCGAGCACTTAAACACTCTGAATAGTAGCGATATTAACATAAGCAACAAAATTAACGGATTTTTAAAGAAATTTGCTTTTGGTTGACTTCAATTGGAAAAAAGAAGTTTGATTCATTCCAGTGGGTTCAAGAACTCACGAAAGACTTAAAAGACTTAGTTAAGGATGATAATAGTATAAATTCCGAGCAAACAGTCCTAGTTTAAGTAGTTACGCAAATAGAAGGGATCAAAATTTTAAGAACATGATGAAGTCAAAACCTTTATATCAAGTGGCCTTTAACAGATAAAATCAAAATTACAGCAACTTGTCTTATAACGAACCTCAAGAAACTCCGAAAACAGTTTCGTTATAAGCAAAAATAACGAAAAAATATTTAAAATAACGGCCCGTGTTTCGGGACTTTAAGTTCACTATAACCAGATTCGTTAAACCGTTTCTACTGTATTTAAAAAACCACAACATTTATTTTTTTAGTACATGCTCAAAATGTGCTCCATAAGGTTGAATAATAACGAATCAGAGAATAAAACGCTCAAAACATTAGATTGTTGTTGAAAATTTCAGTTGACTCACTGACTTGATTCTGTAGCTGCCAATAAGTATGTATTTTAAAACTGTACATCAGCTGGATTTAAATCTGGAGATCTTGGAGGCCATATGACGGGCCCTTCACATCCAATGCATCTATTAGGATAATGAAGCCATGCATTCAAGTGTCTTCCATAATGGAACAGAACAAATATTAAGTGAAGCACCTTTTAATGTCCCTGAAGCCTATTCTCTAAAACACCTGCGTATTGTTCTGATTTTACACGATTGTTTAAAAAGTATGATTTTAAGCAACTAATTGTAAATATTTTCTTAAAGTCCATTTGATATTAAGGTTTTTAATTATGTATGCCATTAAAACTTTCTCGAATAGCTTTGTAATTAATTAGAAGAGGACGTATGTTTATTAGATTTTTTACTGATAATAACCGCACTATCCAAATGTTTTTTTTTTGAGTAGTCGTGAAACACACTGTATATCTTCTATATTATTATTGACACAACTATTTAAAATAGTATTAAAAACTGCTACAACTATATTTAAGGACTGTATGGATAAAAAATGTTCTTCTAAATTTGTAACGTTCTTGGCTCAAATATGCACAATTACGTATATGAAACATATGTAAATGTAACTGTATATATGTTTACTGCACACAAAGAAAACAGTATAATGCATAGAAGTTCTATCCTTATCTATCACCAAACTGAAAGTTAGAAATTTCTCAAACTTAACCACTTGTGAAATACCAAGATTTAATAATATCGCTTACACGAGTCACTTAAATACCTAAATCTAAATTAATTTGCTGCAAAATGGCTTACCATACACCTACACCACGGAAGATCTTTGTAATAGCGCAAGTTATCTCTTAGCACAACAAATAGTCCCTAAATAGAATCTTAACACAAATTTTATCTCTATATTTTTTAATAAAATACCCAAACTCACATACAATGACATAATTTAATTCCCAGAAAGCTGTTTATCAGCGCAATACTTACTTTTTTATCAATTTACATGCAATTAGACCATATCTAAACTGCCCTTGATTTAGAATATGCAACACGTATGTGAACGTGCGACATTGGCTTTAATAAGAGTACAATTTTTGTTGCTAGCGCATTTTTGCCTAATAAGCACATGCAAATTTATAATTATAAACATGTACATATCAGGTGCAAAATAAATGAAACGCTAAAATGTAATCGCAAAAAACAGTTAAGTCATCCCATATGGATTTACTTCCTACAACCCACTCCTTGGCTTTATAAGGGCCCAAAACCCAAAATTGGGCTTCCTGCTTAACAGTGAAATTATGTCCCCGAAATTGAAACTAAAGCTTCTTAAACCTTGATCCATTCAGAAAAGCGCTGAAGGTTTTCAGCCCACATATTTCTGTATATAAAAAATATTTATAGAAACCCATGCTAACAGATTATAAACTAATTTGTTTGTATTTTGCAGAAGAATTTAGGAAATTTAGAGTAGGCGTACTAAAATTAAGCCCCAGTGATAACTCCGGAATGTTCTTTGGAGGAGTTCGCCGGCCCGCTTTGATTCGGAGATAAAGCCCTCGCATAATGGAAAAATATAAAATTACATTGGAAGTAATTTTCCCCATTCTCCAGAGATTAATTTAATCGGAAAAGCTCGACGCGGGGAATTCAATAAAGCTTGCTCGCTAATTTCGAGTGCCGTTTGGCTCATCTTGCCTAAGTAGCTACAAACCCTGCTTAATGCAGTATTAAAACTAAATCAGTCCCATACTGCTGATGATTATGCATGATTCCGGCATGAATTTACAATGCCGCACGGTTTACCAACTAAACGCTCGATTAGGTAACTCATTAGGCATGCCGAAATCCTTTCACCGGCAACCAAGAAGAAAAATTACGAAACATCCAAGCATGTAAGTACTTACTTTCTTCTTCGTTGTCTCTAAAGTTCAAACAGACTCGCACTTAAGTCAACTTCCGCATGGTACTTCGAACAACGTCAAACTGTTTAAAATGCAGTTCTTAAGACAGTTTTCTTAGAACGATTAATCACACTGTGAATCACCAAATAACGGATGCGCGTACAACGCTTCGGAGACGGTCTCCAGCAGGAGAGTGCCCGCCTTGGTCCTGCTGCAGGATACCAGCAGGATCGTATCGACAGACACAAACAGAAGCACGCGCGAAATGAGCCAGGGAAATCAACCTGTAGCTCTCAGCATGCACACGACAACCTTGCGCTGACTCAGACCGAGAAAACGCAAATGGACTCTGCATGTTCGCGGCTCTAGAGGAAGTCGATAAGGTGGAACTACTTTCATATCGTACATACGGGGTGTTTAAACTTGTTTGTGGCGTCCCGATGAAGTATATCGCGTGGATACCAAGAGCATTGCAAAAGTTGTAAATAACATGCTGAATAAGCGATTTTGGCATCTGCGCTGATTCGAGCTGTAATGGTTTATAAATATAGGGTGTTTTGTTGGACTATTTATAATACATAATAAATCTAGGATTATAGCATGCGGAACACATGATTTTACATATGAAGGATTAGTCAAAACCGCGAGAAATTTAAAGCTGGAAGTTTGCTTCTTGTCAAAGTCACAGAAAAATTCAGATTTACCTGGTTCTAAAACAAACATTTTTAAAAACGCCTTGTATTAAATCATTCGAAAAGCCAAGAATTATAGATACAATCGCTCCTATGAGGCGCCGAATCGATAAAAATTAGCTTCTTTCTTATATATAAAATAAGTTTAATATAAGGTTATATTTCTCTCTTAGATATACAGGGAGATTCTAAACATTTAGTCACATATAGCTGAGGTTATTTAATCCGTAGGTAACCTAATATATTTTCAAAATTTGGCTATGAGACTTATTTTTTCAATTTTTTTATTCGAATAAAATTACAATTCAACATTGTCTCCTTCAAAGTAACTCCCTTTGGAAACCACACAGCGCTGAAGACGGTTCTTCCACTCCTCATAGTAGTGGTATAACTCGAATACAAGAATAGCCTCCAGCTGGCCGGTTACAACCGTTTGAATGTTTTCCAGTGTCCAAAAATGACGTCCCTTGAGGTGATTTTTCAGTCTCGGGAAGAGGAAAAAGTCACAAGGACTCAAGTCGGGCGAATAAGGAGGCTCAGGAGCCACAGAAATGTTCTTACTGGCCAAAAAATCGTTAATTGAAATTGCTGTGTGAAAACCATTTTTTTTTTAATTTTACTGCTATGTTTACAACTAGCCGTACGGCTAACAAGCAAATTTGTTCTTATGTACTATGTTGACTAAATTTTTGCGCAGATTTTTTTCATCCCCGATTCATTGGTCAAAATCTGATGGGGTTCATCAGATTTTGGTGTAAATCAAATTCAACTCTTCCCCGATCAGTCTGACAGTCAACCGACGATCTGAACGCACAAGATCCCGGACTCTGTCGACATGTTCATCGGTTCTTGTAAATGATGGCCTTCCGCTTCGCGGCTTATCTTCAATCGACCCTCTACCTTCTGAAAATGCCTTAAACCACCAAAAAACCTGAGCCCTTGACAAAACACATCCTCTGAGGGTTTGCCGAAGTTTTGCAAAAGTTTCCGTTGCACTGTGCGCAAGTCTGAAGCACAACCGTTGCTCGAAATTGATGTCACTCATTTTCAGAACGCACTAGAAAAAATTGTTTCACGAAAACAATCGCTTTGGACAACCAAAAGACTCTAGCGAGTTCAAACTCATCCCCTTCCACTCCCGCGTCCCCAGTGTTGCCAGATCGAATGCTACGCTACCAGTCTCATTACTTAATTTACAAACCTCGTAACTTTTTTGTTTCTTGTGCAATTTTGATAACTTTGTTTTTTTAAAGAGCAAACATTCGAAGCTTAATTTCCTGATGTGAAAAATGTACAATTAAGTATGTAATTTATCCCAGAGGTGAAATATTTGGTGTAAAAATAAAAAATTAAGGTGTATGTAATTAAATTGTCATTTCAATTTGAAACTCTGTTAAATAACCCTTTAAATATTAAATTTTCGAAAAAATAGTAAAAACGTATGTTTTTTTAAATAGTATACTAGACAGAAGCTTAACAATCTCGTTCTCAAGATACACAAATTCTTAACTTTTCAAATTTATCACTTCTAGGTCAGATTTCATTCACCCTTTACACTCAGTTGTACGTTTCTCACAATAGGAAATTTAATCGGACTGCGTTTTAAAAAACAAAGTTTATCAAAATCGAACAAGAAACAAAGTTATTCACATTTTAATGAATTGATGTAAAAATATTTTGAATCGCCATACACCCATAACGAAGCCGAATCTTGAAAAAAAAATTACTAGGTGATTTATTAATTAAATAACCTCAGCTATACGTGGTTAAAATTCTTCGCACATTTTTTAGAATCACCCTCTATAGTTCTATCACTAAGCAATATAACTGTTTTTTTAATATTTAATTTCTCTTTGAAGTATATATTAACTTTTCTCTTAGATATATAAAAATTATTTCTAATAAATATATATGTTTCATTTAGATATACAGACTGTACCTAAACCGACTACTTATAGTTATCTAAGAGCAGTGTTGCCAGGTAAAAAATAATCTCTTAGACATCGCGTCAAAAGACTAGATTTTAAAATTTTAATGATGTAAATCCGTCATCTCGAAGCCTTTTATGGACTCCGGATATTTGCTGGGGGATTTCTATTCAATTGACTTTTAAAGAAAACAGTCGTGGTACAAAAAACACTAGATATAATGCTTCCTATAAAAGTTTTTACTAAATCACTAGATTGGCTGTAAAGTTGCCACATCTAGTGAAATTTTAGTAAACCTGGCAACACTGTTTAAGAGAGAATAGAGTCCCGACGCTCGCTGTTATATATATATATATATATATATTAGCAGTGACCTTATCACATACGCCTCAGCCCAGGGGGCGCTAAAATTCTAATAATTATGAAAACTTAATAAAGTGAATCTTTATATCAATTCTTTTCTGAGTAAACCAACGTTGGAATTTTTAAAACATGGTTTATGTTGCAAACATTCCCGTACTTATATTAGGCAACCCTACATCATCGTAGTTTTAAAATACTACCAATTACTATAGGTAACCCCCGCTTATGTTTATTGATTTTTTTCAAAAAAACGTATTTGAAGTTTTAATAAACCACTGTATTTAAAATTAAGCCAGTTCTTTTAGGCATATAATCGAGTAGATACACATTTTCTCTTCAACTTAAAACTTACACCCCTCTAAAACATTTCAACAAACTCTGTACTATTTATAAGTATTACACAGAAACAAACAATACACCAAAAAGGCCTAAAACCGGATTTTGTAGAGTGTATACAAGTACGTAAGCAATTTTAGACGGGTGCATTAATTTCGTGCGGAAAATAGTCGGCAACCTATTAATTTTTTAGGGCCTCGGTGGAGTAGTGCGGATACGAACTGCTACTCGAGGTCACGCGAAATTCGGTCCGATCGGTCGAGGTATCGAATCCCGACTGGGGCGACCGCATTTCGCTTAATTAAGTTTAGGGTGCATGTTGCATCAATGTTTAGATTGTAAGGGACGCCCGCACACCCTTGAAGTTATGTGAAAGCGGTTCGGGGGGGGGGACGATAGTATGAATGAATGAGAAAATAAAAAAATCTATTCAATTTAATTTCAATCTACTGAACAATCTACAAAGACGGCAACGCTGCTTAGTCCATAGCTACAGTTTGAGACGCTGCTACATGCGGCAGTGATGCCTCCAATAGATTACAGTGTTCATCGGAACTACAATCTCTCTTAGAAATAGGTTGATTCGGACTAAGACGGTTTATATCTGTAAGAGGAATAATATGTGTATGTATTAGGAAAAATTATTTCATCAGAATGAAAAGTAGTATACACTTTAGAGCAAAATAAAGTATTAGCAAATCAATAATCTTAGAAAAAAAAACGTTATGTCTATGGTATAAAAGAAATATAACAATATATTTCACATATTTGACATATGGAGAAGACAAAACCTTCAATTAAATAAAATCCAATTTTTTTAACACTAGGATTCTGATGGATATAGCCTTGTCAATTGAATTAACAGTTTTGAGTAATATTTGAAGATACAGAGCTCAACAAAAATTCACTCGATTTTTGTTAAGGCATTCTACAGCCTGCATTTTCAAAATTGCAGCCAGCAATGAATTTTTGAAAATCAAAACTTCAGTTACACCTGCAATCTAGGCAACTAAAAATCGGGACATTTCTTGCAAAATTCCAAATTACCTGCCTCAAAAACCAGTTTACTTAAAAACGCTTTCTATTAAACTCTTTTGAAAGACACAAGGATTAGGTGGTATACTATGCCTCCGATATCAGCCTAACAAGAAAATCAGTGAAACATGTCTAAACTTTCCCTTACTTTAAACATTCTCTGCCAAGATTACATGCCATAAAAACATGAGAATCGTCAATTATATTTTGCAAATTCTATTACCAAAATAGCAGCGCTTTGGCACATTGGACGATATTCCTCTGGATTTTTATTTTACAGATTGATTTTCCATAGATTATTTTTCCTTGGGTTTTTTCCGTTACCCACACAGAGATAAGTTTAGCCCTTGAACCTATAACATTGCACTTTTATTACATACAAATCTAATTGTGCAAAATAAACTGCTACGTTCCAAGTTTAAATTAAAAAAAAACAATACGTCCTTGATAATGGAGTTTATCAAAAAGCATTGGATTTGAAATAAAATGCTCTGTAACAATGAAGACCTCGGAGAGGAGTTTCTTAATAACTAAAAAACAATATTGTAGGATTTTTAAGACCTTCGCCCTGTCACAAAATTTAATATAAATACTTTCAGCTGTTTACAAAAAACATTTTGAAAACACACCATTTTTACACAGGCTTATAGCCTACTTAATAAGAATAAGAAGAAGAAGAAGACCATTTTTACATTTGTTTCATTCTCATCATTTGGTGTAATTTGGCTTCTTATACTTTAAGAATATTATATACGATAACTTCTATAATTCCAAAAGGGCCTCAGATCGAAATTTAATAAAACTCCTTAAAGACGTTATCACGAAATATTTTTTTATATTAAAAACTTTCGAGACTCGTCGTTTTATGCCTGGTTAAATCTCAATTTGTTTGTGCAAAACGTCATTCAAATTAAACAACTTACAGTTTAAACCAACTAGATTAACGGTATTTAAGTAGAAGGAAATTGTCACAAACGACGTGACAGCCATAAATGTGAAATTAGTAAACTAGTAAACAGTCACTCTTTAGGGATTTCTACTATCTGCTAGTTTCAAAATTTCCTTTTTAATAAAAATTTCATTACAATGAAATCAGTCGTTAAGAAAACATGACACACCTATAAACAATAGAAATTGTTCCTGAAATCGCAACCTGTGACTTTATCACAGTAATATGCTCGTCACTGGAAAACTCTGTCACAGTGATTTGTTCGTCACTGGAACGGACTGTGATCGACATCCGAAAGAAACCAGTGACAATGATCATCACTAGCAATGTCTATAAAGGCTCCGATACTACACTGTCACTGATTCAGAAAATCTACTCGCAGTTGTACATAATATAACCACATCGTACCACATTGTACGAAATTGCGGAACGACTATTTCAAGCCGAAGTAGTGGCTTATTAAAATACAGTAACACAGACCGTGCCGAAGCACTGATAGATCCAATAGGCATATCAAATGTCTTAAAGCAGAGTATTTTCAGTGGTTGATGCGTGTAAAAGCCTCAATCAACAAACACGATCACGCTACAACAGCTCCCAATAGTTTCTGCGTTGTGTCAGATCCCGTGACAAAGTCACAGGTTTTTATCACTGTGATTGAACCGGAGTAGTCACGGTTGAACCTGTGACAGAAAATAGACCGTATGCCATATCTACTCTCGTATTCACATAATTTTTTTAAACCAAAGTTTTGGAGTCTAAAAGCATATTTTCATAGAAAGCTTAAAATGGAAATCGAAATATTATTCCTATCCCTTAGAAGGAGTACTAAACTAGCCAGTCTTATCTGTATTTTAATTTCACCACTGCACCCGCCTTATCAATTTTCCTTGCAACTAAATTCAGCATTTTATTGGTTATAGGAAAATGTTATGTTTACGACCTTGAAAGTCAATATAATAAATAATATTTATTTTAAGTGAAATAAGATTGAAGTGTAAAACTTTTTACAGTTTAAAATATTATTCTCGGTTAAAAGAATGATTATTCGACGTTTAAATATCACTGCCACTAAAGTGTTTTGTTTTTAATTAATGTAAATATCAGGCACACAGGCAGACAGCTGAACGAAATCATTTACTCTGCTTCTTAAAAATATTTTTTAAGGAAACTAACAAATAGGGTGTATAGCGTAGTACATGCGTAGAACAACTACTACTGGTTAATTTTGGAGGCACTTTACTTTAAGATCCTTAATTGTATTGTCATCGACTGACGAGCACGCATGATCGAAGAATGCAGTTAACAGCGCACTTCCGAGAAAATTCGGCTACTTGATACTAGAATCCCTGCGTTACTACTACTACTATTTTCAAGGCAGGTAGTGGACTGCTTACTATTACGTTTCTTTCTAAAAACTGAAATCCCCTAGTTCAGCCCCCCCCCCCACCCATGCACCGTTAGCGGACCACAATAGTAGCATCACAAAGAGTTTGATATTAACTTCTGTACTAATCTGGCTTGACAAAGATGATCTTACGCATTAGTGATTTACAAGAACAGTCTTATCTTTATCCTATACAGGTATGGAAGTTTAAAGCATTACAAAATTCCACTTGCAGGGAATCCTAATCCGCCCTGGAAAATCAAACTTAAATGTAACTTTTTACGTAGGCAAACCATTATATTCTTTTCTCTGTTCGTCCTGAGGCTTAGAACCGTTTACCTTAACACTGGAGAGCAAACTGCAGCCATTGTAAAAATCAATACGATTAATATATCACAAAATAATTTATATACATAGTCTTCGCATTGTTTGCATTTTAGGAAAATTCGATAATGCTTTTTTGATTTTGTATTTATTATGTTCTTAGCAGATATTGGTTTGTAATAAGTTTAAATAATTTCACTAAGTTAGGTCTGCGTACATCCTAAGCGTAAACTGATATTGAAACTACTGTTGAAAATTGTTTATCGTACATTTTTATCCTTCTGTGGATTATTTTTTCACTTCCTACAATCATGGATTTATTATCTACCAGTTAATAAACCATACGTAGGAAAGTCGCGTATTAAAGTATTCTACGCCAATTTTAGCTTATTTAGTCACTTCAGCAGTTCCTTAAGTACGTTTATGAGAAAGTAAAATCAGCAAACTTCCAACAAAATTCCATTTCACCTGGTTCTAAAACCAGTCTTCTAAGTAACGTATTAAAGTAAGCCGTATTGATAGGGCCAATGATTACGGTGTATACTATAACTATAGCCAAGTAGAAGTTTACCAAACAACCAAGAATTGCCTTCAACTACTGGGACAACTTTACTTAAAATTCATTTAAAGAAGAAGTAGACCAAAATTGTAAACTCATTAAAATGTTAACGCTTTTTAAATTCTAAATGTAGCTTCATTGTGTTGGTTTAAATTTAAATCGTGATGATAGAGTTAGGAGAGAGAAAATCGAACGCAAAAGCACGACTTTTTGCCAAATTACAAATTTCACTCGACAACGAAAAGAAAAACTTGTTCAAGAAAGTTTGTCAATGTGGAACATCTGTAGAGAAACCCAAATCAAATGGAGACAAGGTAATTATTTAGTTTTATTTTTAAAAATATAGCGTCAAAGAAACCTACCTTCTAACTAACTAATTTTCAAATAAACATATTGGCAATTAGTTGAATATCATATAAATTCAGAAAAGTCCTATAATTAAAAATATTTCCACATCTTAACAATTCTAAATAAGATTTTTTAAATTTTTAAAGTGACTACGTTCCAAAAATTATTTTACACATTTTTGGATTAGAAAATAAAAATTAAACTTGTTTAATGCTATTTTTTAAACATTTGTTGTAATAGAAACACAAATCCTATGCAATGAAAGAAAACAACAGAGTCCCTGCGAAAACGTTATTGAGGGAATTTATGAAACAAAACGAACATACAACTGACATATACAGCTTAACAGTAGTATCTAGGTTAGAAGAACCTACATTATTAAACAGATTGTAAACGACATGTTTCTACTACTATTATTTATAGGTGGAGGAGTTCCATATGCACTTGAAACGACCAGTAATTTTATTACTTCCAGTAACCTTTCAGTTTCTACGGGTAATTACAGATATAGGCGACTGATTAATCTACAATTTAATAATACTGTTTCAAAATAATGTTTATACACTGCACTGATTTAGATTTTAAGAAAATATTTGCAGCTGAAGGATAATTTACTTTTTTACGTCATATAACCGTTTTCTGTCAATTTAAACAAAACCTTATAAAAACTGGCCAATTAAAACCATGATTAGCATAGGAAAAGGCTCTTTTTAGTTGTTAAAGTCATGGGTGGCCATTACTAATTTCGTAATTTATTTAACTAATTTGTCCATTTATTTTCATGAAAAATTGATTTAGTATTTAAAAGAGTAAACCATGTTTTACAAGCAGGATTTAGTAATAACCAGATTACCTATTCGTATTTAAAGGAATTAAGGGAACCCATATTTACAACAATTTGATTTTGCATTGAAAAGTCTCAAATCTGAATCAACACCGTGTATATAATTTAATTTCAAAACACACAGTAATAATTCTCCTTCGCCTTCCAAGAGCAAGACATCTTAAAAGCTCTAAAATTAGCAGAATATTAAAAGATTATAACAATTTCCTTGAACGCCTCTTGCTAAACAGAAAAGGGTGAATGAGGGCGCCTTAAAAGGTCAAATTAGCTTGTAAATGATTGAAGGCTTAAATGTGGAATGTACGAATTTTCCAAAGTGCTTAAATTTCTAAAAGATTCCTATTTGAAGAAATAAAAGTTTCTTATCTCAATCTACAACTCGAAGATGATACTAAATATTTGTAACGTCATAATTGTGTTACATTGTCGTTTGAAAGTTTACCATAAAAAAGTTTGGGGAAACACCATTAAATTCTTAATTGTTATCGATATCGTTTTTAAAAACAAACAACTACATATAAAAATTCTAAACACTGTTTGTTGGTGTCAGATACCATAAACTACTCTGCAAAAAGATTGATTGCAAATTAGTGCTAATATATTGAAATTATGCACAAGAAACTATTTCAAATGTGATACAAATTGGATAAGGCGCTGTGAAATACAAGGTTATAAGAGAAATTAAGTCCTTTCAAGGACATTAACATAGAATCGCTTTCTGCAATCAAATTCCTTAGATTTAATCAAAGTAGGTCTGGAAGGAAGTAGGATTTACTTTATGGCTTTTATGCAAATAATTAAACAAGTTCCTCAAGAAAAATAGCGCCTCCACGACTTCTACTTGCCACAAGAATAATAAATATAACCTTGGAAAATTATTGAACTGAAAAGTTAAATATTTATGGTCATTATTCCCACTAGTTATATAAATATGCAGCCGTCAGAGTGATTTCATTAATACAGTTTTGTGCTAACAATTGAGTTAAGAACAGAATAAAGCATATTTCGGAAAATATTAAGTCTGCATCTCAATAAACGCATAATCCGATATGCTATAGTTTATTGGGGTTCTCTTTCAGGGTATTGTTGGGAATAAGATTAAGTTAAAGTTTTACGCAATGAGCTTCTCTTAAGTTTTCTTTAAGGAAAAGCTGCTTTTATAGAATTATATTAAACAATGATATAGGATTACTTTAACAATGAGTTATTCTCATATTCATCGAAAGTCCTAGCTTTTAAGTAATACTCAATGTGCGAAATTGGAACAAGTTAAAATTTGTTCGCGATATCAAAAAGTTTTTATTGCAATCAAATTATAAAAATGTTTCAATAAAATTTGCTTAATAGAACTAGTAGTATGGAACCTTTTGGTTTGTTTCTACATCTAACTTTGTTAAAAAAATTAATCAATTTACAATTTACTTGCAGTTTCGTTTTTCTTTAAAACGTATCAAATCAAGTAGTTGTCATGAAACAATTGCTTGTACGAGCAGTCTTATTTAAAATGCAACGTATCTCAAGAAATTTAAGTCGTGATGAGTGTCACAGCCCTTACTTTGTCCGAAGAAAGGTATTCTTTCCGCGCTATCGCTGGTAGGTTTGGGGTGAACCATATAACCATATCTCGGGGCATCCAGCGTTTCAGAGAAACCAACTAACATGACAGGCGACCAGAGCAAGGGCAACCAGGGCAAGGGCGACCACATGCTACTACTGCTGCAGAAGATCGTTTTCTTCGAATGCGTGTACTAAGAGAGCGCTTTACCACCACAAGAGCCCTCCAAAGACAACTTTCAGCAGTACATAATGTGCAGGTTAGCATTGAAACCGTTCGCCAACGTCTTCTGGAAGGAAATCTGAGAGCCAGATTACCAGCTACTGGCCCACAGTTGACTGCAGACCACAGCAGACACAGATAGGATTTTGCTAGTAACCACTTGAATTGGGAAAATGAAGATTGGAGACGCATTTTGTTCACAGACGAGTCCAGATTTTCTTTGGGGAGTTGTGATACACGCATTCAAATTTTTAGGTGTCCAAATAAACGATATGTTAAATGCAATTTTACCCCCACGACTGCATTAGGTAGTGGTTCAATAATGGTATGGGGAGGCACATCTTTCACGGCCCGCACAGACCTACACATCTTCCCCAACGGCACTTTAAACAGTCAGAGGTACATTACGGATATCTTAGAACAGCATGTTGTGCCATATGCCCCATACATCGGAGACAACTTCCAATTAATGCACGACAACGCTCGGCCCCACACAGCCAGAATTGTGCAAGAATACCTACACGACGTTGGTATTCCTGTTATGCAATGGCCAGCCACAAGTCCCGACTTGAATCCAATTGAGGACCTTCGGGACATTCTCAGAAGACAACTACCATCCCTTCAACCACCCCCCGCAACTCTTAACGACTTAGGGAATTCATTAGTGGAAATGTGGGATAATCTTGAACAAGAGCAGTTAAGTGTGTTCATTTCAAGCATGGACCGTCGTTGTCAGGCTGTTATAACAACTCGAGGCGAAAACACAGGCTACTGAACCTGTAAACTTACAATTTTTCAGTTTTCGAATTTTGATTTTGTTAATTTTTGCGTTGATTGTTCTTAAATTGCGTTGATTATTGTTAATTTGGATAAAATATGGTTTACTTAATTTTAAGCATTATCTATGATTAAACGTACTTCATTACACGCAAAACTTTAAAACAATATTGCGATTGTTAGTTGCGGTGCGTTAATTTCTTGGAGCGGTGTATTGCCGCATTTTATTTATACAAGGAGTGTTCAACAGAAATGATCAAACTAAAATCTCATCTGATGACAATTCTACAAACTAAATTAATTAAAGTTTAATCGCGACTGTTGTAAACATATCCATGGCAATTGCTTCGACATAGTAATATTTCCTCAGTTACCGTTGTAATGTCGAAAGGTTCTGTTCATTGTAGCGTGGAACAGCAGTCACAAGAAAAACTTAAAAACCTTGTTAAACAAAATTTATTGCAGCAATGTCAAAAACAAGTATCTCATTTTTCGCCGTAGTCCTCATTACGTTCTATGTAAAGTACAACCATTATATTAAGGCCGAATCTTTAAGCCTTTGACTTAGGGAGTACGTGTAAGTGATAGGGTATACTCAGGTAGAACCAGCCAATGTGTTCAGGTAAATTTTAAAATATTTAGAAAGTTTTACACATTTTTATATCACATACAAATTCCTTTTTCATTACATAGGAGTAAAACGGTGAGTATTAATTTTTGAATTTAATAACGAATTGGAAATTGCAAATGGCACACCACACACTAGTCTAAACTAATTAAAAGACAAATATTTACTTGTTTATAACTTTTACTTAGTTCGTAAGTTTTTTACTATTAAAACAGACTTTAACGTTTTGTATAATACGTGTTAAAGTAATTAATTAATTAATGCGTATGTCAATGAAAATGTTAAAAACATCGGAAGAACGAATTATTCCGAAACAGCTTATAAAATTAAAATCTACTACTATTTGTTCTATATCCATATTTACATTAATTAAGTAACTAGAACTTTAAAAACTAATCCGACTCGGAATCGGAATATTCAGAAAATTCTGAAAAATCGCCGCCTAAACTTATTAACGGTTTCACCTTGTATTTTGGGAAATATTTTTTTCCATTTTAAAATACGCACACCGAGTACAGACTTGTAGACTAGTAACAACCTTGATAGATGCAGTGGTGGTCTTCTATCGCCTGGGATCCAGATCACTTCACAAAAGACTAAAAAGAAAGATACCCAGAGACCTCCTAACGAGCGACAGTGAGTAAAATATTCATCACAGTGGAGAGCCCTATTTTAAAATTGTAGTGCGCGTAGTGCTCCAACACCAGACAACTCTATTAACTATTACTAACTATTAAAGACAAACATTTACCAACTGCCGGAATTAGTGACAGAGGCCCAGTGGCTCTCATTAGTGAGGCTTATCGTGACACCCATCAGTGAACAGTACCATGAATAGCAAATATTGCTGAACTAGTATAATCAACATTTAAAAAAAAAGACTAGTAACAACCGCTCGTTCTTTTGTTACGGCATTACAAGCTTCACACTGAGAGCAAATGATAAGATAACAGCGGCTCAAAGATTCGGCCTTAAAATAATGGTTGTACTTTACGTCCTTTGCCATTTTGTAACCGCTTGAACCCCCGAAGAAAAAAATTCTTTTGGTGGCGTGTACAGCCACTCATGCACTGCCTGAATATCACTTCATCATTGCTCTGAAATTGCTTCCCACCTAATGCCTCTTTAATTGCACCAAATACATGGTAATCGCTTGGGGCGAGGTCGGGGGAACAAGGAGGATGTAGTAGACACTCAAACTTCAAATATTGGTTGGTTGCCACAGTTTAACGTGCAGTATATGGCCGCGCCTTGTCGGGCTGCAGAAGTATGCCAGGACTCAGAATTCCGCGTCTTTTGATTCTGATGGCAGGCTTGAAACGGTTCTTTAGGAGTTCTGGGTATGTGACACTAGTAACAGTAACCCCATTAGGCATGTAATCCTCCAAAATTACCCCTTTTGCACCCCAAAAAAGGGTCAGCATAACCTTTCCTGTCGAGAGCTGTGAGAAATTTTTTGGGTTTTGGCGAAGAACTTGCTTGCTCTCTTGCTTTTGTGTTAATGATAGAGCACCAAAGACTCATTGCCAGTCACAATCCTTGCCAGAAAGGCATCTCCTTTTACTTCACATCGTCGCAAAAGTTCTTCACAAGTATCAACACGTCGTTGTTTTAATTCTGGCGTCAATTGTTTTGGCACCCACCTTGCTGACACTTTATAAATCTGGAGGATGCCACGCATAATGTGATGTACAAAACCATTGCTCTTATTCAAAACTTCAGGAATTTCATCAAGGATATCCCTACCATTTTCCTTCACGAAGGCTTCAACTGCCGCAATTGATTCAGGCGACAAAACACGGTTTACTTGACCAGGTCGGCCATAATCAGCTATGGAGTGACAAACATGCATTTCCATATTGTAACTTCATTCTACCATGGATATCAATGGGTTTCACCCCTTCACTGTGCAAGAAACGAATAACAGAACGTTGCGCTTCCCTGCTGCAGTGCCCTAGTACAGTTGCTATTTTTAAACTGTCGCTATGTAACATTTGCAATTGCTGCTATGATATGTCATTCGTAAGATCTTCTACATCTCAAAAATAGTATTTCTGCTAACTTGTAAGGCAAAGTTCCGTTCGGTATATTTTTAGGAAACTTTTAAGGTTTTCATTTGACTCTGCCTCGTATATAAATTTCTTACGAATGAAGGCGAAGAGTGCGATTAATATCTTTCTGAAAATAGGGAGTTTGAGTGGCCGAAAACTATTATCGGAAATGCAGCTCATGTAACATCAGTTAATCGCAAAAAAAATGAAAAAGTTAAATCTTCAGAGAGACAGACAGATAAACAGTAAATCAAATTTCCCAAAATTTACAAATTAGTATCGGAAGTGTTGAAGGCATAGTAAAAAAAGCAAGCTAAAGTATCGTAAGGTCAGTCCCAGGTGGATTCCGCGCTTATTGACCAAAGAACACAAGTTGAATCGTTTGCAAATTGCTTCTTCTTTACTGCAGCGATCTGAGACGAGAGATGCGTTTGTAGACTAAACTGTGACAACTGATGAAACCTGAATACATTATTTAACTCCTGGGCCAAAACGAACAGCCATACAGTGGTGTTGTACCACGTCTCCACAGCCAAAGAAAGCAAAAACTGTTATCGGATAGTAAAGTGATGGTAACATTACTTTTTTTGGAATTCTTAAGGACTGCTCTTTGTTGACTTCCTTACAAACGTCGTACAATGAATACAGACTATTATTTTTGACTTTTTGACCAATAAAATTAAGCAACCGACCAGGAACAAACGGAAGAGAAGGCAAAAATCCTATTTGCTTTCTCCACGACAATGCTCTCCCTCATACCGTTGCAAGAACAATTGAAACCATAAACAAACTTAAGCGAAACCTTCTTCCGCATGCAACATACAGTCCTGATATTCCTCACTCTGATTTGTATTTGTTTGCTCACTAAAAGACTTCTTCCAGGAAGGTATTAGAAAGCTTCCAAATCGGTGATGTAATCTAAAAGTAATGTAGTTTTCATCATTATAATATTGTAATGCCCATTTCTATAAATAAATTCCTGTATAAATTTGAACACTCCTCCAACTAAAAATTTTTACAAATTAAGGCTGACACGTCACGAAGATGATTTTATTCGCAGAATTATATTTTTAGTACTCTCACTGGGGCAAGGGCCTCCCCCATATTAAGGGGAGTTGTTAATCTAACCCAACAATAGGATATTGCGGTTTGATGATGATGATGATCATCACTTGATAAAAATTTAAGGAAAACCGAGAGCTTGCTCAATAGAAAGTTCATGAAATAGTTTTTACTATTTCTTCATAGTTTCTTGTTTAGTTCTTTTTATTAATTAATTAACTTTAAACATCGTAATGATAGCATTTTTAAAAATAGATGTTTGTTTTTAAAATAAATGACAAATATCAACAAATAGTAAAATAAACAGACTTGGAAGATAATACAATCATGTTTTCATCTTAATTTGTGTAGTATAGTTTGTCTTGTTGTTCTGAAAGGGAAAATTAAGAAAACAGTTATTCCACATATTTTGAATAAACAAAGTAGGTAAATCTACAAAACAAACTTTATAAAATAATAGGGGCTATTTACCTTGTACAACTATTGGGATCCATGAATGTTCACACAAATACACAGTCATTGTATATAATGAAAACAGGAAAACCCAAACAGCTTTTCCAAGTGAGTCATTTCAGTAATCGATACTAGACATTTATCTTTCAAGCCAAAATAAAGAATTATTTTTTATTGCATCCTATTGCTTAATGATTACTCATGTAAACACTCCTCATTAATGAGTATACAATAAAATGTAGTTTTAAGTATAAAACCTTATCACGATAAGGCCTATTAAATTCCCACTCAAACTGATGCCCTACGAATATTTAATAATAATATAATAACGCAAGTTACAGAAAATTAGGGTGCTTTAGAAAATAAAACATCGATATTTTTATAAGTTGCAAAGGGGCAAACCTAGCAAACGTCGGAAAAAGTTAAGATAAAGCACGCACGTATCTAATTTATAAATTATTTAGATCACCAATGCTGTAAGCTATTTTTACAACACAAATGCGATGGTCAAAGTTTAAATTTAGAATCAACATATATGAATAAATTTAAGATAGATATGTCTCGGTTACTTAATAAAATGTAACACAAACAGTAAACATCTTGTATTTGTGTTCCTATGGATATGTTACCTTTTTACTGGGTTTAATATACGAAAACCATTGAAAACTTCACGTTTGCTAACATAATTTAATAGATATGTGTTTAAAAATCAACAAACGACACATGCTGATATGTTACAACGTAGGTATATTATTTTATGAAAGCTCAAAATGTCTTTTCTGGCCCCTATCCAAATTTTTGTCCAGAATATAATTTTTTGTTCCCGGTATATGCATAGCAATTACATAACCTAACATTAACTATTGTGTACTGCGCCACGTATCCAGTACAATATAAATATAGTAAGTATAAGCAAGCAGCCGATGCATGTCATCAATAAAGATTGATCAAAGCAAATATCATCATCTATTGTCCATAAAAAATCTGTAACGTAACAACCGAAATAATGCGTATCCATTACGCATAAATCTTCTGCCAGAAATATTTATTCTTTAGAATAGAACAAAATTTCTGAGTAATGTTACGAGGTGTGTTCAATTGAAACCCATCTTTGCCTTATAAAAAATGTATTCAACAATTTAATTACAAATAATTACCGTCACAGTTAAGGCACCTCTCCCATTGGTTTACTAACCGACGTACGGGGATTGTTCTTTAACTACGTGGCCTAGCAATTAGTCAATTAGTCTGTTTCTGACAGTACGCCAAAGTGAACGTCTCGTGTGATTTTGTAAACAATGGAAAAAACTGGGTTGAGAGCAGTGATAACGTACTTTCATTTAAAGGCTTAACACCAACCGAAATCAAAGCAGAGTTGGATTCATCACTATTGGAATCCGCTCCTTCGTTTTCAATGGTTAAAATCTGGGTTTCCGCATTTAAGCGTGGTTGTGTGAGCACAAATGATCAACCCCGCAGTGGACGTCCAAAAACTGCTACTGCCCCGGATATGATTGAAAAACTCCACCGTATCGTATTGGATGACCGTCGAGTAAAAGTGCGCGCGATAGCAGACATAGTGGGTATCTCAAATGACAGTGTGCACAGAATTTTAAGTGAAGAATTGGAAATGAAAAACACTCGGCGGGTTGGGTGCCGCGGTTGCTCACACCGGGGCAAAAACTGAATCGTTTGAGTGTTTCTCGCCACCTCTTGGCACGTTTTCGCCAGAATCCGAAGGATTTTTTGCGCCGTTTCATAACCGTCGATGAAACCTGGGTCCACCATTATACTCCTAAAACCAAAGAACAGTCCAAACAATGGACACACAAAGGTTCTCCACCACCACAGAAGCCAAAAACGGTTTTGTCAGCAGGAAAGGTTATGGCAACCGTATTTTGGGATTCTCATGGAATTATCTTGGTCGACTACTTAGAAAAGGGGAAAACAATAAATGGCGAGTATCATGCCAATCTGTTGCAACAACTTAGCGGCAAAATCAAAGAGAAACGGCCTTATTTGGTAAAGAAGAAAGTGCTTTTCCATCAAGATAACGCACATGCCCACAAGTCTGCAATGACCAAAATTCATGAATTGGGATTTGAGTTAGTGCTCCATTCGCCCTATTCCCCAGAATTGACTCCCAGCGATTATCATCTGTTTCCAAACCTGAAAAAATGGCTCGGTGGTAAGAGATTTTCGTCTAATTCCGAGGTAATCGCTGCTATAAATAGCTATTTCGAGGACTTGGATTCATCGACCTACAATGAAGGCATTGCTATTTTGGAATATCGTTGGAATACGTGTGTTGAGCGAGCAGGAGACTATACTGAAAAATAAAATGTTTTTTGTCGAAAAAAACATGCGTTTTCTTTGTTAGGCCAGTAGTTATCGAACCATCCTCGTATACCCTGCTCATAGAATTCTTGTGGCTGCTGATTGAAGAAGTTTTCCACAGCTATCTGTACTTCTGCGTCAGACTAAAAATGCCGACCTTTTAACGCCTTTTTCAGAGGTCCAAAAATATGAAAATCGCAAGGCGATAGATCCGGGTTATAGGGTGGATGCTCTAAAACCCTCCATTTCTTTCGTTGAAAATTTCTTTTACCATATTAGCAACATGAGGCCTAGCATTGTTGTGCAGCAAAATGATACCACGCGTAAGTTTTCCTGGACGTTCCCGTCATATTGCTTGATGAAACTTGTTCAAAATTTCATTCTATAGATTTGCATTGGCATTTACTCCAGGTTCTTTAAACTCTATCAATAAGGGTCCTTCATGGTCGAAAAAAAATTCTAACTTCACCTTGCATGTAAAAGGTTGTGCTTTAAACTTCTTCGATGGTGGTGAACTTGATTGTTTCCAGTGCATCGACGATAACGTACTGGATGGCTCGTAGTAATGGCACCAAGTTTCGTCATCAGCAACTGTTGACAGAAGAAAGTCATCACCATTTTGCCTGTAATCTGTGAGGTGTTGCAGAGGGAAGCCCTTTAGCAAGCATTTTTGTTCATTAGATAAGAGACGAGGAATTCATTGCGAACAAACTTTGTTGTAACCCAGCTTACGAACAATACTATGGACAGATCCTACACTCGCACCAACAATTTCTGAAATTTCTCTAATTGAAATTCGACGATTTTCTCTAATAAAGCCTTCCATACATGCCATATTGTTTTCTGTTAATGCAGTAAACCATGCATCTGGTTGCGGCTCATCCACAGTTCCCTTCACAGTTGGGTACGCAATACATGCATTTCCATACACTGCTTGCATTAGCGTATGAATCACACCCTCAGTGCATAAAAATTGTAGGACCGCGCACTGATCAAACTTGGACGGATTAGCAACAACAAACGCCATTTCAAAATCGAAGTTTTAAAAGTCAGAATCAGAATCAAACGCCAAAAACGTACTATGTAATATGTTGCTTACAAACACTACTAACATTAACAAACGTCATTTGAATTATTGCATTTGTTCTCAAGGCTAAGTTGATCAAAGATGGGTTTCAATTGAACAAGCCTCATATATTCCTTATAGTCACATTGGCAATAAAGTCCACTCAGTTTTCACATCCATCCCAATAAATAGATGTCGTGATGCCTATTTAACCTTATTTTCTATGAATACCACCATAGCGATAAAAAAATATATACATCTTAACATAAATTTCATACATATTCAAATATAATTGTAACTATGTGTTTGATCTCTTAGGAGAGGTCTACCACGCGGTTTTCCAAACATCTCTTTACATTTAGGCCATATTTGACTCATCAGTGGCACGGGACCTACGGCGTTACTTCTTATCCGACAGAAAGCGCACTTTCAGACTTTTCTCGCTATAAAAACTTTACCGACCGCGGCCGGATTCGACCCCGCGTCCCTTGGATCTAAAGGTAAATGCGCTACAACTAGACCACAGAGGCCGGTTCCTTTATACTTTACTTTCATACATATTTCTAGGTTATAGAAATGGCAAACACAATCAGTTCTTTTGGCAATTTTGACTATTTGGTGTAATGTGGGTTGCATTCGCAGTGCTCCAGGACGAAATCATTTGGAAACTGTTTCAAATGCAATACCTATGTAACGTCTGGCAACGTTGCTTACGTGATCAGTTGTTTGTATATCTCTATTATACAGGGCGATTTAAGGAAGTGTACGAGCCTACCATTCCAAAAATAGGCAACCTGCAATACATATCAATATGCAATATTTATTAACGGATAGAATTACGAAGAAGAGATGCTGTTTGATATGCTGGACAGTTTACATGACAGTACGGTTGGGCGCATGTATGCCGTCTTATATTTAAATTTGCTTCTTCAAGTTAGAGTGATAGGTGACAATTGTGTCACAAAGAAAATTCAAATTTATTTCCCTGTTTAGATCATGACGGTTTTTCTGCTTTCGAATATATATTATTCAAACTTTGTTTGAGTTGAGTAAGCTTTACATAAATCAGTAAACCGTCAAGCATATCAAAAAGGTACCTCTGATTCATAATACGGCCAATAAAAAATTAGAAACCATAGTACCTTATGACACGTATTTTGGGTTGCCTAAATATGAAAATTGATAGCCGCCTGCTGTCCCATAAATCAACTTGTAATGGTATAATGGATTGTTTTATATATTTTGATAAATAAAGCAAAATTTAAATTGTATGAGCAATTTTATATTGAATTACTTGAATTTTGTCCCAAAATATGCATTTTCTTCAAAAGGTGTAATAGAACAATATAAATAAGAAATATTTCTTTGATATTTTAGATTCTTAATATTTAGATGTTATACAAATTTCAAAAACAACAAATCAGTTCTTTTCGGGCTTTAAACTTTTTCGTGTAAGTTAGGTTACATAAGAGGTTTGTAAATTATGTAATGAGATTAGTAGCGTAGCGTTCGATTTAGCAACACTAGAGTCATTTGGTTGTCCATAGCGATTTTTTTCGTGAAACAGATTTTAAAATCTAGTCTTTTGACGCAATATCTAATAGTTTATTTTTTACTTGGCAACACTGCTCTTAGATCAGTATAAGTAGTCGGTTTAGATGCAGTATGTATATCTAAATGAAACATATATATTTATTAGAAACAGTTTTTATATATCTAAGAGAAAAGTAAATATATTCTTCAAAGAGAAATGAAATATTAAAAAACAAGTATATTGCTTAGTGATAAAACTATAGAGGGTAATTCTAAAAAGTGTGCGAAAAACTTTAACCACGTATAGCTGAGGTTATTTAATTAATAAATCACCTTTTTTTCAAAATTCGGCTTCGTTATGGATGTATGGCGATTCAGAGTATTTTTACAAAAATAAATACCTGTTGAAACTGTCTATAATTATTATTAAAATATGTTTACATAAATTCATTAAAATGTAAATAACTTTGTTTCTTGTTCAATTTTCATAAACTTTGTTTTTTAACAACTAACAGTCCGATTAAATTTCCTATTGTGAGAAATGTGCAATTGAGTGTAAAGGGTGGATGAAATCTGACCTAGAAGTGATAAATTTGAAAAGTTAAGAATTTGTATATCTTGAAAACGAGATTGTTAACCTGCTGTTTTTTTACAGCTTCTGAACTAGTATTCTATTTTCAAAAAAATACGTTCTTACAATTTTTTTCGAAAATTAAGTTAGAGTTATTTAACAGAGGTTCAAATTGAAATTACAATTAAATTACATACACCTTTATTTTTTATTTTTACACCAAATATTTCACTTCTGGGATAAATTTCACACTTAATTGTACATTTTTCACAACAGGAAATTAAGCTTCGCATGTTAGCTCTTTAAAAACAAAGTTATCAATATTGTTCAAATAACAAAAAGTTACAAAAGTTACGAGGTTTGTACATTAAGTAATGAGACTGGTAGCGTAGCGTTCGATTTAGCAACACTGGGGACGCGGCAGTGGAGGGGCGGCAGATGAACATGTGATACGCCTTCAGTACGAGTTTGAATTCGCTACAGTCATTTGGTTGTCCAAAGCGATTTTTTTCGTGAAACAGTTTCTTTTAGTGCGTTCTGAAAATGAGTGATATCAATTCCGAGCAGCGGTGTGCTATCAGGTTTTGCTTCATACTTAGGCACAGTGCAACGGAAATTTTTGCAAAACGTCGGCAGGCCTACGGAGACATTGTTTTGTCAAAGGCCCAGGTTTTTCGGTGGTTTAAGGCATTTTCAGAAAGAAGAGAGTCGATGAACCTCGCAGAGGAAGGTCTTCATTTTAAGAACTGATGAAAATGCCGACAGAGTCCGGGATCTTGTGCGTTTAGATCGTCGGTTGACAGTCAGAATAATCGGGGAATTTGATTCACACCACCGTTCATCAGATTTTGACCAATGCATTGGGGATGAGAAAAATCTGCGCAAAAAGTGGTTCCGAAAAACCTTTCGCAGGGCCAAAAGGACATCAGGAGGCAAAGGTGCCTTGATTTTTTGGAATTGATTGAAAATGATCCCCACTGTCTGGAACGTGTTATTAGTAGTGACGAATCTTGGGTGTTTAAGTATGACCCGGAAACCAAGCGCCAGAGCATGGAATGGCACACGTCAACCTCTCCAAGACTAAAAAAAGCAAGAATGAGAAAGTCGAAGGTCAAATGGATGCTGATTTGCTTTTCTGATAGCCAGGGATTCATTCACAAAGAGTTTGTATCTCAAGGCCAAATGGTTAATCAACACTTTTACAGAGAGGTTCTTGAAAGGCTTCGAAAAAGGGTCATGCGATTGAGACCAAACATCAAGAACAACTGGGTGTTGCATCACAACAATGCGCCTTGTCAAACAGCAATTTCAATAAATGATTTTTTGGCCAGTAAGAACATTCCTGTGGCTCTTGCGTCCTTGTGACTTTTTCCTCTTCCCAAGAATGAAAAATCATCTCAAGGGACGTCATTTTGGGACATTGGAAAGCATTCAAACGGCTGTAACCGGCCAGCTGAAGGCTATTCCAGTATTCGAGTTCCACCACTACTATGAGGAGTGGAAGAACCATATCCAGCGCTGTGTGGCTTCCCAAGGCAGTTACTTTGAAGGAGACAATGTTGAATTGTAATTTTATTCGAATAAAGAAATTGAAAAGAATTAGTCTCATTACTTAATTTACACACCTCGTACACTGTATCTGTCATTTTTAAACTGTTACGCTGGACGTCTCTACTATAAAATAATGAAACTTTATATACAGGGTGTATCAGAAATAGGTACAAATATTTAAACCGGTAATAAATTGGCTCAAGTAGAATTCAATGGTACTATTCATCTTTCAAAAATCATTAAGTGTTTTTATTTTTAAATTAAAAAATAAAATATCATTTAGTTTGAGAACTGCTGATGATACATAGAAAATGCATTTAAGCTGTAGAAGGTTATTACCTAATTGTAAAGTAAATCCAAAGTGGCAAACACGTAAAAACTTGTCTGGCTTGTGATAAATGGAATAGAAATTACTGACCTACCTAATAGTACTGGTATGTGGCAGGTGACTTCTATCTTACTCTCCTGTCAATAACATGTCTTTAAACTAAAATTTTTGTTATTATCATGCGGTACTCAAACAATTTTGGGTCAAATTTTCAATTATTATTTTCTCATATCTTAAGGATCCCATTGCCAAAGAAATGTTTTTTTTCTAGTTTGTATATATTGTAATCTACCATCAGATTTAATATTTGTACCTATTTTTTCTGATACACCCTGTGTATATGTGTGTGTGTGTGTGTGTGCGCGGGCGCGCGCCCTTATATATATACAGGGTGTTTTGAAATTCGCGCACACGGACAGCAGGATGACAAAATACAACGAAAACTGACTAAAAAGTTCCTCTACTATTTTTTGACCAGACCGGCAGTTTTCGATTTAAGTTGTTCGAAAAATCATTCAACAAGGATTAGAAATCACCAACACCGCTTCGGTTTAAAAGTATGGGGTGGATTATTACTTATTAGGTGATTGACTGGTAAGAAATTTAAGCGTAATTTCCTATTCTTTTATTGCTATCCATTCCATTCCCTCTTTTTAGTTCATCCACATTTTGCCGAATCGCGTAAACGCACAAAATTATTTAAATTTCCTTCAACAAGATGTCCCAGAATTCCTAGATGATGTAGCTCTAAATGCACGCCAAAATATGATGTTTATGCACGATGGAACGGGCCCTCATTTCGCGTTATTGTACGTTACTACCTCGACCATTATTGTTTAGTAGCAGACGGCGGACATTTTAAACAAATGTTGTAATTACGTACTCGTCATAATTATAGTTTGTATTTTCTTTTGTTTTTAAAAATTTGTTATTATTAAGTTTAACCAATTGATTAAACATTCATTAGTTGAGATTCAACACTTTTTTCTGCGATTTTTAAAACCGCGGTAGCTCGAAAAATATTGGTCTGATGGAAAAATGGTAGAGGAACATTTTGTTTAGTTTTTGTCGCATAACACCATTCCACAGTCCGTGTGCACGAATTTCTAAACACCCTGTATATATTGTTAATAAGCCGACATTTTATGTTAAATTACTTTAAACGGTAATTTAACTTTTAATTACTTGTACCTACATATTGCCATGTTATAAAAATTGACAAAAAATCAGCGGTTTTTAGGCATACGGTGGGTTTCATACGCAGCGCTACATATCAAATCCTTAAACATAATAAGCCTGTGACGACATGGCAACGTTGTTGACGGGCATCGGTTGGTTAGGTATCTCCGCTAAATACAGTAAACCCATACAGAATCTCAGTTTGATAATAAATTATTTGCATGTGGAAATTCTTACTTTTACTGAACCTTCCTCCCGGAAAAACCATTCAAAGTGTCCTTGATTGTTTTATTAAAAAATAGACCACCTTGTACATAAGTGTTTCCCGTTAATTGCTGTAGAATATCTTGGTTAAATTTTACTAGATTTAGTTGATAACTTCTATTCTCATCCAGGAAAAGTTTTCATTTATAACTTCCTGTGGCTCAAAAATAAAGAACTGATTTAATACACAATTAATAATACATCTGCGACCACCAACGTTATTATTGTTGTTTGTGCCTCATAATTATAATAATAAATAACAAGTCAAATGCGACACAATAATCAGTTTTATCTACAATGAGAGAAAACTAATAGATGATAAATTCCTACCAGAGATATATTTAATATTTATTGCCAGTAGAAGTTAGAAATTCTCTTCTTTTTAGTTTACCGACAGAATTCCATATAATTAGTTCTTTACACTTCTTGTTCATTAAGGAAACATAACTTGTAAAATGAAACTCAAAAAATCTCAGCTAGATAATCGAAATACTCCAAGTTTTGGGTCGTTTCTAGAACTTTGTCTTTTCAACACGAGACATCCGGAGAACAAAGCCATCATGTGTTGTATAACTAACAGTTTCCTTTCTTCCCTGCCAGAATATGTGATAGGCTTTCAGATTACCATACAGACGTCTCGTCCTGTCACCCTCTTAAACTTCAAGTCTTGTGAAATTTACTTAATAACAAAATATTCATGGCGTGAAATCAGCAAAATGTACCCACTTTGAGTATAAAGCAAAGTTTGCCGCTTTAATTAAAACCCCTCGTTAATTAAACAATAATATGGCTGGAAAAATGAAAAACTGAAAATTCCGATAAAATTTAATTAACTGGAATTATCGAAATCTGTTGAAGTGCGAAATCGCAGCGAATAGTTTATTAAATACGAAAATAGGCGGATGTTGTTTGTCATTGCAACGGAACTGAGCTGATATGGGAGAATAGATAGCGATAATTAAATCCACTTATTTCCTGAAAGTTTGTAATCTAAAGTATGTTCTTATTAATGCAGATATGAAATATGGTCGAGGAGAAATAACTTGCGAAATCCCTGATAAAGTTCTACCTTTGTTTTAGTCGTAAAACCATCACCTGGTTATGCGGTCAAACATGAATACAGGTCTAAAAATAATTCTGTACAATCTCTCGCTGGTTGCTTACTCAAATAATTACCAAATGTACGCAACAAACATGAGGAGAGAAATATGAAATCCTAATATTTTGCCCGAGGTCAACAAGACCTGAATTTGTACACGAAAATAATCTACACCCACCAGCTACAATTTTCTGGGCCGCATAAAAAATACAAAGACTAAAGGAAAACACAGATGAGGGGATTGGGAGTTCAAATACCTACGTTGCGTATTTCATTTTAAAAATTGCTATATTTCTTATGAAAACATAAGAGCCAAATTTACTGGGGCTGTGGGTTCAAACACCTAACTAAATCGAGATCTTTCTGTTGTCTCCTTGGGTGCACGCCCTCACATCAGTAAACATCTAGGGGTTTCCCTTAATTAAGAACGTGCAGAGAGCGCTGAATAATGTCTATAATTAATAATCGTCGATTTTCCCGCAATAAACTTAAGAGAAAATTTGATCTTTCCATTACCACAAACGATCGAGATGCAAATCAAACATAATTTCAAGGCTCTTGTTGGTGGACCCTTCAAACAAAACGATCTCAATTACTGGAATTATGTGCAAACTTTCTCCCAATGACGAAATTAATTGAACAAGAACCCGCTCAAGCTTGAAGGAAAGGTTAAACTCACACAAGAAAGAAAAAACTTTATTACTATAGAAATAAATATTTTATTATTTAAAATAGTACTCACAGCTCTGTTAATATTTTCTTAGCAAATCTAAAACCTTAATAATGACACAACTCAAATTTAAAGTGGAAACTAAAGTTAGTTTGTTCTACTAGTCCAACAGAACAAAGTGTTTATAGAACTACAAGCCAAGTCCGCAGGCAACCGGTTAAAGTTCTGCACACGTTAGGTTGCATATACGCCTAACATATTCTTGAATCCTAGGAGTCTGTTCGAAATTTTGTAAAAATACCCGAGCGGGACTGTTAGTTTTTAGGGTTACCTGAAGTTGGTGGCCAATAGTGTAGGAGGTGACGGCAATTATGCAACACCTACAACCAAATACAGACGTCACCAAAGGGTCACAAAATCGGGTTAGTCACATTTTTTGTTTTCATGCCAAAAAGCGACAAATGTAGCGATTAGCACTAGCAGTTCGCAAAAAGCACATCGAACTTTGATTTAGTTACATTCTATTATTTAACAAATGACAAAAAAAGCAGACCAGAGAAGAGAATTCGCTCTTATTAGATAGCAAAACATAGAACGCTTCGTAGAAATGGGCAAAAAGGAAAAAAATGTTTCAAAAACAACCCACAGCCCTTTCAAACATTAGCTACATAGTTTATAAAGTAGTTGCTTATAGTTTTACAAATATTATTACGTAATTAACAGCAATACAACTTCTGAACCGTTTCATAATTCAAATAACTTGCATAACCAATGTGATGGCGAAAAATCTGACCATACACCAAAGAACGTTTGTAACCAGAAGTCATTCAACAATATCGGTAAAAAGAATTTCCTAATTAGAGTTAGAAATGTTATCAAGAAGCCGGTAAGACTGGGTACCAAAGAAATACTTTATCAAACAAACAGCGATCAAAAATGAAATAGAACTCAACTTCGGAGTACTTTCAAACAAGAAAACTTTTGTAATACAGTCCAACTCAATTAAAACTAAGACAAGCTCAGGCACAAGATTCTGGACCTAAAGAGCACGTACAAAATAAATTTTGTATTTACGTTGTTTACTGTATTGTATTTACTTCCGAAGCAAACTTTATTTAAAAATAACGAACAAAATGTTGGTGACAACAAAGGATGGAAAAATCTATGCTGGGAATCAAGCTACAAAGATACAAAATGGAGTATGAGTATGAGAAAGAACCAAGACAAAAGACAAAGGACAAGCCACAACACAAAAAAATGTACATGGGCAGGACTACGTAACGAAAATGAAAGATAGACATACAGCGGAGGCATTGGACTGAAAAAAGATTAAGAGGACGCCCACGCCAAAGGTCGATAGATAATGTAAAAAAGGGTGGTTGGAACAAGATGGCTACAGATTGACCAGAACAAGAAAGAATGGCAAAACGGAGGGAAAAACCTATGTCCAATGGTGGTTGAATAGAAGCTATTTTTAGCAAGTTTTTGGAATATTCTTAGATTGAACGTTACAATTGGTGCCAGTATGATTTTTTTAATACCAAGCTATAAATAATATGACCAATGCACTTTAGACAATCCATCAATTTATGACATTACCGTGGATTTAGAGCTACTCGGGCAATTTTTGGACCAATTCTAGTAAAAGCGAAATACACTGGACTGAAACAAAATTAAGATGACGCCCACACTAAAGGCGGATAGATGATGCAAAACGGGGTGGCTGGAACAAGATGGCTACAGACTCCCTAGAACAGGAAATAATGGCAAAACGAAGCGAAAAACCTATGTCCAATGGTGGTTGAATAGAAGCTATTTTTAGCAAGTTTTTGGAATATTCTTAGATTGAATGTTACAATTGGTGCCAGTATTATTTGTTTAATACCAAGCTAAAAATAATATTACCAATGCACTTCAGACCATCCATCAATTTATACCATTATTGTGGAATTAGAGCTACTGGGACAGTTTTTAGACCAATTCTAGTTAAGGCGAAATACACGGGACTGAAACAAAATTAAAATAACACCCACACTAAAGATGGATAGATGATGTAAAACGGGGTGGCTGGAACAAGACGCTACAGACTCCCCAGAACAAGAAAGGATGGTAATACGAAGGGAAAAACCGATGTCCAATGGTGGTTGAATAGAAGCTGTTTTTAGCAAGTTTTTGGAATATTCTTGGATTGGATGTTACAATTGGTGCCAGTATTATTTGTTTAATACCAAGCTATAAATAATATTACCAATGCACTTTAGACAATCCATCAATTTATACCATTATTGTGGAATTAGAGCTACTGGGACAGTTTTTAGACCAATTCTAGTAAAGGCGAAATACACTAGACTGAAACAAAATTAAGATGACGCCCACACTAAAGGTGGATAGATGATGTAAAACGGGGTGGCTGGAACAACATGGCTACAGACTCCCCAGAACAAGAAAGTATGGTAAAACGAAGGGAAAAACCTATGACCAATGGTGCTCGAATAGAAACCCTTTTAGCAAGTTTTTAGAATATTCTTAGATTGAATGTTACAACTGGTGCCAATATTATTTGTTTAGTACCAAGCTATAAATAATATTACTAATGCACTTTAGACAATCCATCAATTTACGACAGTTTTGTGGAATTAGAGCTACTGGGGCATTTTTTGGACAAATTCTAGTAAAGGCGAAATATACTAGACTGAAACAAAATTAAGATGACGCCCACACTAAAGTTGGATAAATACTGTAAAACGGGGTGGCTGGAACAACCTGGCTACAGACTCCCCAGAACAGGAAAGAATGGTAAAACGCAGGGAAAAACCTATGACCAATGGTGCTCGGATAGAAACCCTTTTAGCAAGTTTTTAGAATATTGTTAGATTGAATGTTACAATTGGTGCCAGTATTATTTGTTTAATACCAAGCTATAAATAATATTACCAATGCACTTTAGACAATCCATGAATTTATGACAGTATTGTGGAATTAGAGCTACTGAGGCAGTTTTTAGAACATTTCTAGTAAAGACGAAATACACTGGACTGAAACAAAATTAAGATGACGCCCACACTAAAACTGGATCGATGGTGTAAAACGGGGTGGCTAGAACAAGATGGCCACAGACTCCCCAGAACAGGAAAGAATGGCAAAACGAAGGGAAAAACTTATGTCCAATGGTGGTTAAATAGAAGCTGATTTTAGCAAGATTTTGGAATATTCTTGGATTTGATGCTACAATTGGTGCCAGTATTTTTGTTTAATACTAAGCTATAAATAATATTACCAATGCACTTTAGACAATCCATCAAATTATGACATTATTGTGGAATTAGAGCTACTGGGGCAGTTTTTAGACCAATTCTAGTAAAGGCGAAATAATTAGTTAACAATATCACAAATAATGAATACCAATGTCCAGTTTTAATTTCCAGATCTTCCATATATTATACCAACGTAAATATCTGGATATAACCGAGTTGGACTGTACTTCTTCCTTAGAATTATATCTCATTACATTTTTTAAAACAAATCATACATTTTATACTCACATACTCAAAATAAGAATAAAACATGTAACCCTTAGATGAAATATAGTACTGACGCACTCTTTTACAAAAATTATCTGCTGAATAATTCTTAAAAATATTAAGGTAGTATTAATTCAACCACTCCCATTCTGCATAATATCCATTAGGATGACATAAAACGTTTGTAAAAATTCAAAAATGTCATTCCTTTCCTCCGCAATAATGATATTAAAAGCTTAGAAACCATAAAAATACACTCTTCCATAGTTGGGTTCTTTGACCTATTATTTTATAACACGTGGGAGTATTACCTAACGCATCATATTCATACTTATATTTACATAATCAAATCATGTTTATTCAAAACCTCATCATAATGTTTTACCCAAGTTGTTTTATTAGATCACAAGCAAGCCCTGATAATAATGCTCGGGCGGAGGCGTTTGAAACGTCAAAAAACAGCCCGCAATGTCTGGTTCTTAAAAATAGGTATTGTGTACGGATGTATTCAAAAATTTCTTGTTAAAGCTAAAGCGTTACATGATTAAATTGCTAGCGTGTGTAAAATTCATTTTTCTTATGAGTAAGACACAAAACACAAAGTAACAACGAATAGTTAATATTTATTTAAAACAATAAAACAATAACTTACTACATTACTCTCTATACATGCATAATTAGTAATATTTGGCATAAACTGCAACTAGCAAAACTTGCATAATAATTCTAAATTAATAAAGTTTTCAAATTATAGTTTTGGCACAACACAACACATAATTATTACGTATCACTACTATACAATCCAAAAATCAGAAAAAATTGAACATTATTCAACAGATAAATACTGCCCTACAATTTCCCATTAATTTCTGGTAATTAGCGCTATGAACAGCGATATTATAGCAAAGAGCAGCCCTAGCACGGCAATGATGTCAAAGGAGGGCAGCTGAGTTGTGCATGCAATTCCACAGGAACATGCAAGAGCAATAACTGCAGGGTCTTCGTACCAAGAGCTGCTTGGTCTCATTTCGTCGAGGGTGTGCCTTGAATCACGCAAATTAGAACTTACAGATTCTGGTTTACTTATTTCGACATCCTTAGAACTCTTACAAAAAGCATCGGTGCTACCTACACTATCGTTCATACTAGAATCATTGAAATAAGTCTTTTTGTCCTTTTCAGATTTCTGGGTTAATTCTTCAGAATTATTCATTGAACTAACCACAGGTAATACTAAATCACAGTTCCTTTTATCTACTGAATCAACTTGCGTTTCCGAAGTCCTAGAATTTTGCTCAAATTCATTGCTTAAACCCTCTTCAAAACTTTCATAACTGGATCCCATATCCCTAAACTGATTGCAGTTTTGTTTGAGGTTACTAAACTTTTCATCTAATCTACTACTTTCACCAGTATCTGTCTGAAAATGACAACCTAAATCTACAGAGTCTTCCTCATCCTTTTCCGTTCGCGCTATATCATACTGATTCGTCAATAATCTATCAAAATCTATTTCCGTTTCATTCAAAAATGTATCAATATCACTACTTTGCCGGTTTACTTTATTTGATTCTAAATTTGTACCTAAATGCAATAGCTCAGACTTATTTTCTAATCCTTTCAAGCATGTACCCAAACCCAATATAATTTTAGCCGAATCACATGATTCGCTACTATTCGGTTCCAAATGTTTATTAGAAAGCTTAAGATCTTCAAACAAATTATAACTTTCCGTCACAACTGTGTTGATATTTTGTACCAATTTTGGTGATTTTAAACTATCTAAAGCATCCTCGTCATTTATCCAAATTTCCGGATTCGACTCAGAACTTTTCAAACTTTCCCTCTCATTTCGAATTTCCTTGTCCAACTGATCAAAACTTCCCGCGTTGTCGTTATTTAAAGCATCCCCATCCGTTCCCAAACTAACATTAAAATTATAAACATTCAAATGCCGCTCTGTTTCGTGCTTATTTAGTTCGTCAAAACTGAAATGAGATTCACTAGAAAAGGCACACCCTTTAGTTGGTAAAGCAATGTACTGAACACTAACACACTCCTCACCTCCACCTTTATCAGTCTGCTCAATGGATTTGGTGCCTTCGCTGACATTTTCATCCCTACGGGATTGCTTAATTTTCTTTAGAGGGCCATCTTTTAATCGGAGTTCTTCAAAAGCAGCCACGAGTTCTGCTTTGTGCTTCTCCAGGGGCGACATACAAATATCGGCAGAAACAGTATCGTCGTCAATAAGTAGTTCCTTTTCTTCCTCGTCCATCTCCGTGGAACTTCCAATTTCATCCACGCTATCGGGTCGAATTTCAGTAGAAAGGTTTTCTGTGTCGACTCCTTTTGAAGTGGTATCTTTAGCAGTTTCAGTTTCGGTTTCATCATCCTTCTCAAGCTCGTCATTTGATTGTATGTTTACATAATCGTGATCAGATTCACTGAACACCTCCGTAGATACAGGATTAACTTCTAATTTGGATTTATCGCTAGGCGTGAGCACGACATTTGCAACAGTTTCAGGAAAAGGAGGATCGATATGTATCCTTGCGACCTCTTCCGAAGGTTCAGTTTCGTCCTTGGTAGCTGCCAGGAATTCAGTGCTATCTACCACACATTCCAACAGCTTTTCGCACAATTTGGCATGGTCTGACGTCGAATCTGTTTCAGTTAACTGCAAATTTAAAGAGGCTGAAATTGCATCCTTCTCAAGCTCCTTAAGTTTTTCCACTGATAGTTTGTTTTGTTGTTCAGGGCTGCTGCCACTTAGAGACGAGGCAGTGTTGAGTTCCCCTTCTTCAGCATACATTGTAGTTCCGTTGGAATTTCTATCGCTAAAAAATAAACCATTTTCAGCTTGATTTCTCTCCTTTTCTTCTTCATACATTTTTAATTCGTTAGTAATTCGATCGCTTGTTTCACGAGCTTGGACCGCCAAAGAAGTTAAAAGGTCATCCAAAGTTGAGTGTTGGAGCTGCTTCTTGATCTGGGCATCTTCGGAAGGTGATGATGGTATTGGTGTGGATTCTTTAGTGGATGGTCTTGAACTTCTTCGGCTACGATCAGGCGTAGGTGGTTTTGCCTCTAAACGATCATAGTCCATAACTGGTATACTAACTTGCAACTTATGATGGTATACATTTTCATTATCTAAAGAATTGGAAGATCTCATTTCGTTTAAAAAATTAAGGCGTTGCTCTGTGGGCGAGTTACGACCAAGTTTTCTATATTTCAATTCGCCATCGCTCATAAAAGCTTTACGAGTAGCACTAATCTTCTGTTCCTTTTCTTTTAAAATTTGTCTGGCGATTTCTAAAGCATCTGCAACATCGCCTATATTTTGCTGTTGCAGATCACTATCACCATCGACATCAATAACATTTGGCTTCCAATCTCTCTGCATTAAATTAAAAATATTAGCAGACAAGGATCGCACAGCCCTTTTCTTTTTTAAACTTTCCACCGGTTTACTGTTATTGTTGTTCAAATAATCTTCTGGGCTAAAATTTGATTGAGGAAGCGCAGGCTCTTTGTTGGAATCCTTTCGCAAATTTCGATAGGCCAGATCATCTTTTACCACATCGGGAATTTTTTTCGGTTTAAAAGTGTACCTTTGGCTGACTTCTGGTGTGGCATGAAGATAATCGCTATTGGAAGCGGGTAGAATTGGACCTATAGGAATACCAAACGGAGGCTGAGGCTCAACAACTTTTAGAGTATTATTGGTGTGCTTAACATTTCTATAAACGACATCATCAAAGGTTACATTAGGTTCTTTACTCTTGCCTTTCTCTTTCTGAGGTGTAGAATCATCAACAGTGGTACTAAACACAGGCGATGTTAACAAATAACTTGCTCTAGGAACAGCAGATTGGGGATCGTTTATGGTGTTATAACGTTCTTTGTTCAATTTTCGAAATGCCATGTCATCGGCTTTCCGATCGGGCTCAGCTCGTTTCAAATATCGCTTCCTGCGCGTAGATTCAAAATTAGGGTCGTACCCAAAACTTGAATCGCTTAAGGTACCCCTTGTTACTGAATTTGGGAAAGATTCAAATGCAGCGTCTCTTCGCTTCTGTGCCGCTGCTGCCTCCCTTTGCTCAGCTCTCTCCAGCAAATCTTCGTCCCCCAAATGAAGACTGTTATAAATTGCCTCTAATTCATCCAAAGCATCCTCTAGATTGGACGACTTGCGCTGCATCATATCAGCTTCATCAAGGGACCCATTAGAAATTTTCTCAATCTTTTCTGCATTGGGTGAAGGAGGTTTAGTTGGTGATATGGGCCTAAAAGGACTTGATTCTCGATGTATCCCATTTAAAGAGTTAATAGTGGAGGGATCAGTTTCAACTTTAACACCGTTTGGTAAAAATATGTTGGTTCTAACGTGAGTTTGAGCTGTAAACATCAATGGACTACTAGGGGCAGATTTTTTAGAATTAGAACGAGATACTTCTTCGTCCTTCTGCTTCCAAAAATCGAAGGGTTTTTGAGATTTATTTTGTTGGTCCGTATTATTCTGAACGTCTTCGGCTTGGTTGCAGGATTGAATACAAATTGGTTTTCGACTTCTGGGATTTTTATCTGCAAGGTAACGATAAGCATTTGAGTTTTCTCCATTCTCCAGGTAAGTTCTACCCAATTTATGCAAACGATTCGCTTCGGGAGTTGCTGAAGATGGCCGTGGAACTAAAGGAATTCGCTGCGAAGGTTCCAGAGAAATGTGATCCTCAGATGTAGATCGGCAACTTGGATTTAAACTAAAATTTCGATTAACGCCTGTGACTGGAGGCTTATTTAGTTGCTGATCAGATCCATTTTTGGATTGATAACCGTTTTCGAAAGAATATGAAATTGGTCTACCGTCTGAATTTTGAACGGTGACAATTCTTCTAGGATCACGAGGTGGTGGAGGAGGCGGTTGCCTCTTACCAGGTGTTAGATGCTGATTAATTACCATGTTGGGGCGTTTATTAAAAGGTCTTCCTAAAGGAAATTGGACGTGAACGACCTCGTCTGCGTTCTCAGGCGAGGGCGCCGCATTATGTATATTAGCCCCACACGATAAACTCCGTTGATTGTTTAAATCTGCGGAGGCGCATTTATTTCTGTGTCATTGTAATCATGAAACGAGGAGGATTGCTTGTGCAAGGATCCATTAGTTACATTGATGGTTCTATATTTGCTTTGACTACTGTGACTAGGAGGTATGGTGGATAACCCTGAGAAGTTTGGCCGGGACGGAGGTGCACTATTTGTGTAACTCAGCTTGGATTTGGGAGTAGTACTAAGAATAGGACTTTTACTCGCGGATTTCATGTTTTGCATACGCTCATCCGCTAATCTCAGATGTTGCACATTCCTAGCGTGGTCATGTTCTATGTCGGACTTGCATGACCTCAGTGGCTCATGCCCCTCCTCGTCTTTCGAGCGACGCTTTAAGTATCTTTGGGTCCGAGCCGCCCTGGACCTTCTACTTAAAGAACCATCTCTTTGTTTCGTTAAGCTTTCGTCGCTCTTAAAAGCAGACTTTTGTGAATCCTCGTCAGAACTCTCTTCGCCCTTCGAGGTATCTCTACGTGCCTGCGCTCTTGCCTTAACGACTTCCTTCTTACGTCTGCCGAAGCTGCTAACCGACGGCGACCCCAAGCTATTATTAGATCGATTGCTCCCGTTTCGATCCAAATTTTCTTGGCTGTCCTTTAAAGGCACTAATCTACTTGTAAAATCACTCGCTGGAATAAAATTCCTCGACGCAGTTCGTCCAGTAAAACTGGGCTCCGACAAGACCCCAGCGGGATCTTCGTGGTTCTTGTAACCATCCGAGAGGGTGGTATGTCGTGACGAAGGTGGGACGACGACGTGGTCGAATCCAACTGTCTTATTCGTTCGTTTTCGTTTGTCTGATTTCTTCTTCTTTTTCTGCAGGAAATTCTTGCTTTCGGCCTCCTCCTCGCTGCTGCTCTCACTGCCTGGCTTCTTTTTCCGGCGGAAAAGGCTTCCTAGAGACCACTTCTTGTCCTTCTTGGGGGACTTCTCCGGGAAATCATAACTAGTCCCTCCGGTTCTTCGGGCCAGTACGGGAGAGCAATAATGACTATTGTGATCGTGGTATTTGGAGATCTCCTCTGCACTGTTCATTCTTACTGGACTTCTAGCTTCTTTGGAGTTGATGTTTGTGTAGGACGACCAGGGCCTTGGTCGACTGCTCACAGTCTAAAAAATTAAAATTGTTTCAGTATTTTGAAACAGAAAAAATGGAAACGTGTAACAAAAGAGTTGTTGAGTGATTGTCAAAGTTATAAGGAAAGAATTTTGAAAGTAAACATGTAAACGCCGTCTATTTCTGTGTTAAAGCAACGTTCGGAATAACCTCACATTTAAATATAGTTTCATAAATATGAGTGGGCATGTTAATTTCGTTGATGCTAAAGTTCATAACAAAGGAAGTTGATTTAATAGAAGCCTGAAATCACGAACTTCTAAATCTGATTTTTTAAAACAAACATAGTTGCAAAAATATGCAAACGCCAGGCTTCCTCCTACTAGGCCAAGGTTTAAAGCCTTCAAGACCTAAATATTTCTCTATATAATGTACTTCTCCCTGTTTTCAATGTCATGTAATGCACGATGCAACACGCTAGTCTACATACAATATCAATAAAAAATTATCCAGCCACGCGCACCAGCATATATTAATAATTCATTTTGTAATATTAATAACTGCAAGGTAATAGAAAGTCCAAGTTGAAATGAATTGGAAACGTAGAAATTACTTTACGGAGCAGCACGAATAAGGACACAAGCATTATTTTAATTAAAACCGGAACAGACAAATTTGAGTTACTCTTCTGACAACCTGCTTGAACTTTAAACTTAAATCAACTTAAATGACTGAACTTTGGACAAGTTAAACATGAGATTTTTACACAAAAGCAATGCGAAGTTTTAAATCTTTATGAAAACTATTACGTCTTTTGAAGATACTAAGAAGTGGAACAGAATTCTAACGATTAAAGGCTAAAAATAAACCATATATCGACAATTTCGAAACGCAGTGGTTATTATGCAGTTTTATTTTTTCTCTGCAATTACAAATATGAGCCGTTTTAGAAGTAATACGATAGTATTTTGACAATCCGATTGCTTTTATTGTCTCAAACTGATGAGAACAGAAAACTTGCATAATAGAATGTTTCTCTTATAAAGGAACCAAAATTAATACGATTTACAGGCGCGTTATACAAATTTACTTTAAAATTGGTCAACTGGCAACAATGCAAATAAATCCTATATAGGATTATAAAATTCTTCATCAGACAGGAAGCGTTACGAAAAGAAGTGTAGTGGGCGGCCACTACAATATACTGGAAATTCTAATACCACATTTGCGAATTACTTCATCACAACAACCTCATCTTCCTACAAGAATTACATATTGCAAAATATGCAATTGTACAATTTTAGACTAACATTTGTAAATGTGTTAAAAGCCCTTAAACATGCAATCATAAAAAGTTTTGAAGCAGGCATTAAAATATTAAATTTTATATTCATATTTTTAATACAACCCTGCCTACTAGACCGCTTTTGTTGATCATTCATTCGCCTCTTCAACGAGTTATTAATTTGAAAATTTAGACTCCTCAACAACAAACACTATCACGTCCTTGCAATAGTTTTAATGCCAATTTCAGCCGATTATCTAATACCTCTCTAACGAGCCAAATAAATTATAATTACAGAACGTCATTGACAATAAAAAAGCGACCTGTTTAAACGCAGTGACGTTGGCTTCATATGTGTAACATCCGGTATTTTAGGGTTTATTTCAGTTTAGCCAGCAAACATGCCTTGTTTCTGTTTTCGGAATCTTTAGGATAATATTAATATTTGCGCGACCATGAACTAAAATAACGTACTGGCGGTACTCAGGTGTGTGGTTTAAAGCAAGTTCCCACAGATTTAATTTTATATTTTACGAGAAATTTCAATTAGGACCATAAACACGCAAGCAAATGAGCTTCGGTTAATTACACAGCTTGAATACGTATAATTTTTGAAAAAATAAGGCCGCTAATGACTAAAAAATATGAGAATATGATGTTTTAATTATCTGTTTTTAAAGAAAAACATCCTGTTCTATCTTACTTTCATGAAGTATTCTTTGTTATATTACTTATTTTCCTCTAATGAGTAAAAAATTAATATGTGTAAGAAGCGCCCGGATTTGGTACTTCCCCTGGATTTAAAGACTCAAAAAATTTAATAAATAGTTACTATAATGTTGTAGACCAGTCTTAACAAAAGGTGTGGAAGGTTATGACGCATCGTTTTGGTACACCAATGGATCGAAGAAGCTTAATTTGGAATTGAAATATAGTTCTTACGATTAGCATTTTTCAGTTTCGGATTAGTGCTTTATTTGCACAGCACAAACTGAACACATTTCTGTCTTTGTTAGTTGCTCGCAGATTCATATTTCCGACGTATGTCGGACTGACATTTGCGATCGAAACAACACCAACACTATACGTGTGACGAATTTGTCGGCTGACACGCTTAGTAGTAAGAACCAGAGATACTTGACGAATGTCGCGCTGATGCAGCCAACCGTCCCTACTTAAATCTGTTTCCAGCAGTATTTAAAATGTTTTGGAGGATTATATGTGAATATTTTATTTTGAAAGTTGCCTGTAAGAGTTCTTATTTACAACGTGGTTTATTGCTGAAATTTATTTTAAATACTTTTGGAATCTTTCTTTTTGCTGGGAAATAGTTCTGATATCCCGGTTTGCTTTGGTTTGTGGAAATTGGTATTAAGAGGTTGAAGATAAGTTAATAGCATTTTTGTTATACAGCCATTAAGAGGTAGGTAGATAATTACAGCTACTGCAATGTATTCTTGAAAACACGATTGTACTTAGCCAGTTCAACATTGGATGTTAGTCGGTGTTTAGCTATTGTAAAAAGAAAACGCTGTTAACAATATCCGGAAATTTTTTGAATGCGCAGTGTCAACAGTTTGTGTTAAATCTGTTTGATTATTTTACGCGCGAAAAAGACAATTAGGCGAGGTTGTAGCGGTTCGGGAACGAGTTACAGATGCATTAAAAATAAATTTACCCACCATACAGAAAATCGTGCAGCAAAGGGAAGACAACCTTCCATTAATAAAAAAAAGTGCACAGCTCTAGAAAAAAAGTTAAAAACTGAAGATATGCCGAAACATTAAAATGACAGTTAGAGATGTAGCCTAGAGAATGTACGTTGAAAAAAATTATTGTATATTTTACTCATTCTGTTTACGCCTGTTTTACCATTTACCATTTTCAAGAATACATTCCAGTAACTGTAATTACCTTTTAATGGCTGTACAACAAAAATACTATTAACTTATCTTCAACCTCTTAATACCAATTTTCACAAACCAAAACAAACAGAACATCTACAGAATTATTTCCCAGCAAAAAGAATGGTTCCAAAAGTGTATAAAATAAATTTCAGCAATAAACCAATTTGTCAATAAAAACTTTTGAAAATAAAATATTGACATATAATCCTCCAAAACATTTTAAATACTGCTGGAAACAGATTTAAGTAGTAACGTTTGGCTGCATCAGAGTGACATTCTTCAAGTATCTCTGTTTCTTTCTACTAAACGTGTCAGCCGACAAATTCGTCACACGTACAGTGTAGGTGTTGTTTTGTTCGCAGATGTCACTCCGACATACGTCTTTCTCGGAAATATGATTCTGCGAGCAACTAACAAAGACAGAAATGCGTTCAGTTTGTGGTATGCAAATAAAGCGCTAATCCGAAACTGAAAAATGGTCATCGTAAGAACTATAGTACGGAAAACAAATACCATGCCAATATATTTATGTTATATCAACAAAATAAATATAGAATTATCTTCGAGTAATTCTAATCAACTTCACTCCGAATTGAAATTTTGATTGTCTTTGTTTTTTTTCCTTTGTGAATTAAATATTAAAAATGTCTGAAGCAAAAATTCCTTATAACATTTGCATATGGTCTAAAAAATTTAACAAATAACTTTCATGTTTATTGTAGAATTCTACAGAAAAGATGTATAAAGAAAGTATTACTATTACTACTACATTGAAGTCCTATTATAGATATCTATATATTAATTCCGTATTATTTAAGCCTGTCTCAACTTAACACGGGCGTCCACTATTATAGGTGAGGCCCGTTTGAGTATATCCAGCCTCTACAATATTTTCGGTGCAACTAAGAAAATTAGGTATACGCTGTGTGGTTATATTACAGGTACGCATTTCTCGCAGATCTCTTATTGCCAAAACAATCTCCAAGAAAAGATTATTGGACCGGGATTTTACTTGAAAACAGAAAACGTTCAAGAGATTCGTTAGCACTTACGCATATTTACAAAATACAACGCTTACATCTTCATATTTGTTTGTTAATACAACTACGTAGGTTACATGATGACGATTTAAGTTATAATGCTTTGATTTAGGTAGAAAACCACCGTTCCCTATAGAGTATTTGAAAAGAATGATTTCAATAAAGAAATGTTGACTATTAGTTTAGATTTAATACTGTTTTATTAACTTAGCGGAAAGTGTGTAGTAACAACTATATCAGCGTCTTAAAATTGATACCCACAAGTAACCAGCTCAAAAATATTTAAAAAAGTCATTTTTCAAAGAAGCTACCTAACCAAAAAGGCGTAGCGCACAGGTTTACCTAAGATCTATTTTTTTTTTATTGATCCTTGACAATGCATACTGTAATCCTTTGATGATTATAAGTTCAACAAAGTATTCCCACATCGCTTGAAGACAATGCTCAACGAAACAGCATGTTAAAAAATTAGATTAAAACGCAAGGGGCCACTAAGGTGACTCAAAATAAGTTAAAACTAGCATTTTCTGGTTAACTACGTTAATGAACAACCTTTGAATTTGCAGTTTTTTAAACTAGGAGAAAACATATCTAAGACTGAAATAAAGCGAAAAATGTATAGAAAACCTCACCAAAACACAATATAAAATTGCCACAAGTAGAGCAAGCATATGATAATATCAGGCTGCTTCTATAGTATATATGGATATAATTTCGTGAACTTCATAGCCTTATTACAAACTACCATTCCTTAACAACATAATATATACAACACAATACTCAACATTAATCTAATTTTCATAATATCGGAACAATGCCATAACTCTCAATTTATTTTGTTGTATATTATACGCATTGTCATTTACCTTGGCTGCAGCTTACTAGCCAGCGTTCAAGTACACCGGAAAAACCGGAGAAAAGAATATAATGAATTGCCGATGTTAAAGTTACATTAATTTTGAATTGGCAAGTCGGTTTAGATTCCCGTTAATAGTTAATTTGAAATTTTAAAATATTACCACAAACGTCTATCAGTGGCAATAACAAATACCCCCGACAAGTAGGTGTGATTTTACAGGCTTATTGCATTTTTTCAGCGGAAACGCGAGTTGCTCCAATTTAATTTAACGAGCGACCTTTCCGGAAATACTCAAGTACTTGCAGTTGCGGAATGTAGGCCCGACCATACAAAAATAAATGCATGCAAGCTCAACACATAAAACGACCGGCGGACAAAGGATATTTTGTTAACCGAAAAAATAGCAAAGGATTTATCCCAGTTGCCTTTTTTAGGGATATTACTAAAAGGGGCCCGGTAAAGTATTGCCATACAAATTCCAGCTTTAAATAAAGGCTTGCACGCAACCAACACAAATTATGCCATATAAATGACAAAATTAGGACGATACACGCACACGGAAGGGCTATAAAACTACAGCAGAAAGCGCAGGAATCCAACAATTTAACAATTTGAAGAACGGGTACAACCCTGTAATTTATTAGCAATTTGATGCGTTTGTATGTAATAATTAAATTGTGCTTAAAGCTGGAAGGATAGATGTAGGTTTAAATTTATCATTACAGTTTATCTTGGGTTCAATTCCAAACAAATTTTAAGCGCACATTGGAAAATATGTTCGAAATACTATTTAATTTTTGGTATCAACAGTATAATTTATTTTCTGTAATTTATTAGCAATTTGATGCGTTTGTATGTAATAATTAAATTGTGCTTAAAGCTGGAAGGATAGATGTAGGTTTAAATTTATCATTACAGTTTATCTTGGGTTCAATTCCAAACAAATTTTAAGCGCACATTGGAAAATATGTTCGAAATACTATTTAATTTTTGGTATCAACAGTATAATTTATTTTCTGTAATTTATTAGCAATTTGATGCGTTTGTATGTAATAATTAAATTGTGCTTAAAGCTGGAAGGATAGATGTAGGTTTAAATTTATCATTACAGTTTATCTTGGGTTCAATTCCAAACAAATTTTAAGCGCACATTGGAAAATATGTTCGAAATACTATTTAATTTTTGGTATCAACAGTATAATTTATTTTCTGTAATTTATTAGCAATTTGATGCGTTTGTATGTAATAATTAAATTGTGCTTAAAGCTGGAAGGATAGATGTAGGTTTAAATTTATCATTACAGTTTATCTTGGGTTCAATTCCAAACAAATTTTAAGCGCACATTGGAAAATATGTTCGAAATACTATTTAATTTTTGGTATCAACAGTATAATTTATTTTCTGTAATTTATTAGCAATTTGATGCGTTTGTATGTAATAATTAAATTGTGCTTAAAGCTGGAAGGATAGATGTAGGTTTAAATTTATCATTACAGTTTATCTTGGGTTCAATTCCAAACAAATTTTAAGCGCACATTGGAAAATATGTTCGAAATACTATTTAATTTTTGGTATCAACAGTATAATTTATTTTCTGTAATTTATTAGCAAACTGATGGATTTGTGTGTAATAATTAAATTATGCTTAAAAGAAGTATTTGTAATTTTATGTTTTCCTTGAAATTCATGAGCAATTTAATTGGATTTAAGTGTAATAATTAAATTATCCTTAATCGAACTTCAACAATTTCTACAGAGATTAAATGTAAAAATATTTTTAATTTCTATATTTTCTTCAATTTTTGGTATCTCTCGACATAACCTATATTTATTTTTTCTCTTACAATTTATTGTGTAACCATGCAATTATAGCATTTATCAGTTTAATAGCTTCATGAATAATAAACTGTTCTCAAAAGAAAATCCAATGTGTAAATCACAATCAGCTCTGTGGGACAGTGGACCAACGGTACCCCTTCATACTATTCCCCAGAAACTGCTAGTGTGAAGGCCGGGCGAAGGGCGGGAGGAAAGGCGAAATAATGCATTTAAAAGGGAAAAGAAGGAAGAAAAGAAGAGAGGAAAAGCTGAAGTGAGCCTGGAGGGTGTGGGTAAACGGAAGAAGAAGAAAAAGGCTGAGGAAATAGAAATAAATAAGAAAGCGGTTGAAGGAGGGAAACCTGAATGAAGAAGGTGGGAGAAAGGGAGCTAAGAAGCGAGCAGAAGGAAATGGGGGAGGAAAGAAAAAGGGGGTAAAAGCAAGAAAGAAATAAGAAAAGGAAGGGTTTGATTGAGTGATTGATTAATAGCAGGGCTTTAAAGTGGGTTAGTTAGCCCAGTTTGCACTTCGACTCTATGGTCTTTTGTGCGCCCCCGATTCTTTCAAAGTAGATCTATGCCCTCAACTAGTTGCAGGATATGTTTTATGAGATTTTCAAGTGTGAAGGTTATGTGTGCTGTGTTGGACAGTCAATGATTTTGTGTGAGGCTGTTTCCGCCTCTTCTTCACATATACTACAGAGTGTCTCCTCTGTATACACCGATTTTGTGAAGGTGTTTTGGCAGGTGGCATGCCCTGTTATAAGTCCTACCAACCGTCTAATCTGAATTCGTCCTAGATGGAGGACGTCAATTGTTAGTCTGCGAGAAGACGTTCCAATTATATCCTTCCCCAGTTTTTGTCCTTGTACTGCCTCCCAGCGAGAAATATGTTCTGTAATGGTCCACATTTTTACTGCTGTTCTGATGCTTTGTTTGGGGATACCGAATACAGGTTCTGGCACTATAAACGGGGTGGATGCACCGGTTTTCGCGAGGGAATCTGCTTTTTAGTTTCCCTCTACCCCCGTGTGCCCTGGCACCCACATGAACTGAACTACGTTCTTCTCACAAAAGGATATCAGGAGTTATAGACATTCCCTCGTTAATTTGGAATTGGAGATGATTCAGGTGCTTTTAAAGCTGCTTGACTGTGAGATAAGATGCTTATGCGTTGTTGGGTGTACACGCGTTTTGCATTTTCCTGCATACATTGCATTATTGCAAAGATTTCAGCTTGAAAGACTGTGGCCTTATTTCCCAGGGGTACACTTTCCTTTGATCTTTGGCCGTATATCCCGGCTTCTGTGCCTTCTGCTGTATACCAGACTAGCCCCCTTGATAGCTAAGGTGGGGTTCCATGATGACACTGAATGGTTTGCCAAAGGACTGCTCTGCACGGATATAATCGGTACCCATTTGAAGGATGGGGTTACCTTCTACTACTTGCTGTATTCGTTTGTGTTCATATCGTTCCTGGCTGGTGTGCCAGTTACCGGTGGATTTCATTCTATGTTTTCCAATCCAGACTTCCCCTTTTATATATATATCTAAAGCGATTAGTCCCAGAAGAGCTTCCATAGATGCAGTTGGAGTGCTGTTCATGACTCCACATATACACAAACAGGCCAGTCTCTGTATCCTGGTGAGTTTTGTAATGCTTATTTTTTGCA